>PVJS01006851.1:0-58257 GCA_004027185.1 Glis glis
GGACACCAAGAGCTGTGTGCATGTATGTTAACACCAAACTGATACTCATTGTGAAGTGAGACTACAATGCACCAATAAAAACATAAAAAAAAATAAAAAAAAAATAAATAAAAATAGCCTCCTGATAAAAGTTATAAAAACGGCCTCCTGGTAAAAGGCATCATGCAGATTGGAAAAGAAATAAAAGGATCTCTATTCACAGATGACACGACCTCATATGTGGAAAATTGTAGAGTCCAAAATAAAAATTTTTATCATAACTAGCAAATTAGTTCTACACAGTTAAAAGTCATAAGATCAATATGCCCCCAAATGATGAAGAAAATAATATATATATACAATAATATATAGGAATATTATTCAGCCATAAGAAAGAAGGAAATGCTGACATATGCTAGAATATGAATGAACATTAAGGACCCTATGCTAAGTGAAATAAGCTAAGTCAGAAGGACAAACACTGCATGATACCATTTATATGGAGTATCTAAAGTAGTCAAATTCATAGACTCAGAAAATAGAATAGTGGTTGCCAGGGCTAGAAAGAGGGGGGAATGAGGAGCTGCCATTCGGTGGGTAAAGAGTTTCATTTGTGTGAATTGAATAAGTTCTAGAGATCTGCTGTATAATATTTTGCTTATAATTAACAATTATAAGATGTACATTGCACACTTAAAATTTTCTTAAGAGGGCAGTTCTCATGTTATGTGTTTCTTACCACAAAAAAACAAAAAAGGTATATAGTCTTCCCTCTATCTGTGGGGGATTGGTTCCAGGACCCGTGCAAATACCTAAATCCACAGATGCTCAAATCCCTTATACATAATGGAGTAGTATTTGTAAATAACCTACACACATCCTCCCACACATTTTAAATCATCTCTAGATTACCTATAATGCCTAATGAAAGATAAATACTATGTAATAGCTGTTATAATATATTACTAAGGAATAAAAACAAAAGTCTATTGCCCTGGAATCAATCCCTAGCATGCGTGTGTGTGTGTGTGTGTGTGTGTGTGTGTGTGTGTGTTCATGCGCGTGCGCTCGCATGTGTGTTCTGCCTCTGGTTGAATATGTATGTATTTGTTCTACATTTGGTTCAATCTTCAGATGCAGAACCCATGGATATGGAAATACAACTGTTCTAACAATACATCTTTCCCCCTACTAAGATAGCTACAATCCAAAAGATGGACAAAAACAAGTGTTAGGGAGGATGTAAAAAAATTGGAGCTGTCATACATTGCAGATGGCAATGTAAAATGGAGCAACCACTTTGAAAAATGCTTTGGCAGTTTCCAAAAAAGTTAAATGCAGAGTCACAGTATGACTCAGCAATTCTCCTAGATATACATCCACCAGAATTGAAAACACATATCCACACAAAAACTCGTATATAAATGTTCATAGCACCATTTTGATAATAGCCAAAAAGTAGACATACCTCAAATGTCCATCAGCTAATGAATGGAAAAACTAAGTGAGGTTTATCCATATAATGAAATACTATTCATCAATGAAAAGAAATGAGGCACCCATACAGGCTAAGCGACGAGTCTTGGAAATATTGTGTGAAGTGAAAGAAACCAATCACAAAAGGCCACATGTTATATGATTCCATTTATGTAAAATGTCCACAATAGGCAAACCCATAGACAGGAAGTAGAATGGGGGTTGTTAGGGGTTGGGGAAAATAGGTATGGGGAGTGACTACTAATGGGTACAGAATTATTTTTGGAGGTGGCAAAAATGTTCTGAAATTAGTCATGGCCATGGTTGCATACCTTTGAAAATATACTAAAAACCACTTAATTTTACACTTAAAAGCATTAATTTTATATAGTGATAACATATTAAAGACACCTTTTCATCAAATGGTCTGCAAGAGATATGTTCACCTCATTCCTAGAGAGAGACCCTTAAGAGGAATGCTTTTTTTTTAATTCAAGAGAACTATAGACAGTTTCTAAGGCATTCACATTTGAAGTATTACACCAAACAGTAATGTCATCTACACTAGAAAGTGGTTTTAGACAATTCTGATTGAAAAGAAAAGGAAAGAGACTTCCAAAAAAAGTACTATTTGCAGATATTTTTTTTCTTTCAGAGTAGCAGGAGTTCAAAGGGGTGTGTGTGGGATTCTCTGGCTGCAGAAAAGCTTTCAATCTCATGAGAGTAGAAATGTGCTCAGAAAAAGCAGTCTGGGGCCTGAGAGCCAGCCCTAGCTAGGAGTTAACCTCATAAAATGGACAGGGGCACCATTCTGGACAGGCCGTGAGGTCAGGGAAGAGGAATTACCTTGTCCAGGTAGTTCCTTCTCCACACCTTCTCCCCATTGCCCTTCAGAAGCTGAGGTGGGACTTGCTGTTGATCGAAGGATGCTGCAGGCCACAAGGGTCCCTTGAGGAAACCATACAGAGCCCATCTCTGTGATGTGATTGGTAACAAACAAATTGGGGAGTGGGAGTGGGTGGTAAGTGTCCCTCCAGTGCTATCTCTCAACCTCCTCATTTGCAGTTCTCTTTGCACTAGGATTTATTATCCAGAACACTACGAGGTCGAGAACAGTTAGTTACAAGTCAGGCAATGCCAGGTTTAGCCAAACGCATTTTCCCTAGGGCCTGTGTCAACACTCGGGCCAAGCAACCCAACCTCCATTTGCCCTCCCTGAGGTGGCCTTTGCCTGGAGCAGGGATCGCATAAATGGTGGCACCCTGGCAGAGAAAGAATGAAGAACCAGCACGTGGTCAGGACTAACTGGCAGCATGGCTCTCCTGCACAAGGATATCCCCCACATACTTCCACCAGGCAGAATCAACTTTTTCCACCCTAAGCTCTTCTCCACTGAGCAAGGATTATGGCTACTGGCTAGCCTCATTTTTCTGTTATTTGTTTGCATTTGGTCACCAATGAACAGTCTCTGGGTTCAAGCTGAGGAAGCCAGAAAAAGAGACCGCAGAGAAAGGAATAAGTACCTGCAGAGGACAAAATTTGCTGCCAAACTTGAGAGACCTGTCAGGGACTGCTGAGGCTTGCATTTTCACTCTTCCTGAAGGGAGGTGTGGACACTGAAGGAAGGACGAGTTAAAGGGCATGGTCAGCAGAAACCATGGTCAACAGGGCAGAAGTAGCAGATGTAGAAAACCTGAACAGCATCACCTGGGAAAAACCCAACCACCTACCCCCCCACTGCCATCACCCAAAGCCCAGGCTGGAAGCCTCTCTCCTTGTACAGGAAAAACAGGAGGTAGCTAGATCAAGGACACAGCCCCAGAATCCCCCAGTCTCTCAAACCCAGCAGGAGAAACAGGTTGTCACTTATTCCTGCTTCATCCACAGGGAGCAGCAATGACACACACCATGGGCAGACAGCAGCACAGTATTTTTGTCTGTGGCTCAGATACAAAAATGATAAAGTCTTTAGCCCCTTTGTCAAACATCCACTGGAAAAAAGATAGCCTCTTCAACAAATGGTGCTGGCAAAACTGGCTAACCATATGCAGAAAAATAGAAATAAACTCCACCTTCTCACCTTGCACAAGAACAAACTCAAGATGGATCAAAGACCTAGAAATCAGACCAGAGACCTTGCAGCTACTTGAAGAGGGCATAGGTCCAACACTTCAACACATAGGCACAGGTAAAGACTTCCTTAACAAGACCCCAAAGGCACAGGAAACTAAAATGAGGATCAATACATGGGATTGCATTAAACTGAAGAGCTTTTGTGCAGCAAAGGAAACTATCAAGAAGATCCTCAACAGAGAGCCAACAGAATGGGAGAAGATTTTTGCCAGCTACCCCTCTGATAGAGGACTAATATCTAGAATATACAGAGAACTTAAAAAAATCACCACTAAAAAAAAATAACCCAATCAAAAAATGGGCAAGTGAACTAAATAGATACTTCACAGAAGAAGAAATACAAATGGCCCATAAATGTATGAAAAAATGTTCAACATCATTAGCATCAGAGAGATGCAAATCAAAACTACCCTGAGATATCACCTAATCCCAATAAGAATGGCAAACATTAAAAACACAAACAACAACAAATGCTGGTGAGGATGTGGAGAAGCAGGAACTCTAATACACTGCTGGTGGGATTGCAAATTAGTGCAACCACTTTGGAAAACAGTGTGGAGGATCCTCAGAAGAATGGGAATGAACCTACCATACGACCCAGCAATACCACTTCTAGGCATCTACCCAAAAGATCAGAAACCAAACTACCAGACTAATGCATGTGTGTCTATGTTTATAGCTGCACAATTCACAATTGCCAAACTTTGGAACCAGTCAAGGTGTACACCAACAGATGAATGGGTTACAAAACTATGGGATATGTACACAATGGAATTTTATGCAGCCATAAAGAAGAACAAAATTACATCATTTGTAAGGAAATGGAAAGAATTAGAGAACATTATGCTAAGTGAGATTAGTCAGGCGCAGAGTGAAAAGTCAGATGTTTGCCTTAATATGTGGAAGCTAGGGAGAAGGAGATTTAGAAGGGACTCCAGACAAAGAAGATGAAAACTATAGATGAACAAAGAAGATGACCTAACTGAGGGAGTTGGGAGGGGGGTGGTGGAGGGAAACACACTAAAGCGCATGAGGTATATATCCAAACATATAAAACTCAAATCGCTGTGCAAAGCACTAAAGGGAGGGAACGGGGAGGGAATGGGGTGGGATTTGAGGGAGGGCTAAATGGGCAATGTGTGCATGTATGATTCTTCTAACCTGACACCTATCAAATGCATAATTACAATGCACCAGTAAATGGATATAAATAAAATTTAAAAAAAAACAAAAATGATAAAGTCCATGCCTCCAGTCTCCTCCCCAAAGGAGAGAAGAAAAAAATCTATCACACAGGTTCCAGCCCTGTAAGTTTCAGCACATCCCAAACCACCCCCTGCTAATGTTACAGGCTTCTGGTTCCAGTTTTGAAATTAGATAATGCTGAGTTCAAACCTCTGCTCTTCTTCTAACAGACCTTGATCAAATCACCTTCTCTCTTAGCCTCTAAAACATCTGGGAGAAGTTATAAGATACACACATGGGTTTGCCACTGAGAGAATTAGGAAGAAGATATAAACTGAAGTCAGCTCTTACTGGAGTGAAATGAAGTTATGGCTGAGATTGTCCGGAAAGAAAACAAAGTGGCTAGAGAGCTCAGGACTGTCAAAAACTTGTACTAGGAACCAGGAGTGGTGGTGCATGCCTGTAATCCCAGTAATCCCAGTTTCAAAATAAAAAAATTAAAAAGGGCTAGGGGTGTAGCTTGCCCCTGGGTTCAATCTCCAATACCACACACACACACACACACACACACACACACGCCTTTGGACAAGGGCAAGAGAGATTACTGTGCATTCTGGGTACTGTCTACTGGACCCTACAGAAGTTATTTTATTCTACAGAGCTGTGCATCATTGATTTTCTTCCTACTGGCTAGGTTATTTTACAACTCTCTAGGTGCAGAAGTTAATCTGTAGAAAACTGTTAAAAATGCAGATGATTGTCCATAGCATTGTGGATGAATTTTGTCCCCATATAGATACAATTGATTTTTACCTTGTAGAAACAATGACCCCAAGCATTATACTTCATCGTTCTATGAAATATTAACCACTTTGCATCTATCAGCAAATTCACTTCAGCATTCCTGAGTATCTATGTGTCTGCTCTTTAAATTTTCCTTTGACCTAATTTTTTTTACATCCTACTGGTTTCTTCATTAATTAATGAGTTACATAGTCTTTGATGTGTTCCTTTTATATCTGTGGAAGAGTCTTGATTTACCTTTTGGAAGATGATACTTTAGCAGGACCAAGCCCTGGAGGAAAATCAACAGAATAGTCGGAGGAGAATTATTTCACAAGGGGATGAGGTGGAGGCAGCCAGCAAAGCAGGGAAAGAAGTAGGAGTGCTTGGGCACAAAGGTTAAGGTAGCTCAGAGGTTTGGAGAAAAGGGAGTGATTGACTAAATCCAAGAGGCATTTAATTAATTTTCATCTCACTTGACCACACAACTGCATTCAACACACTGCCCTCCCCATTGCTCTGCACCACCAAGTCCTCCCACGAGACAGGAGGTAACTTTCCCTGAACCACTCAAAGCACAGAGGTCTTGTTAGACTCTTCCCTGGGGACTAGCAGGCTGATGCCTCTGATATTTACATGACCACAGGAGCTACTCAAGTATTCTTGAAGAACAGGACATTTATTTACTTCAAGGTGATTTTCTGTTCCCAACTTCAAGGTGATTTTCTGTTCCCAACTTGACTGTGAATCCGAAGGAAGGGGGAAGGAAGGAAGGGGGGAAGGAAGGAAGGAAGGAAGGAAGGAAGGAAGGAAGGAAAGAAGGAAGGAAGGAAGGAAGAAAGGAAGGCCCTCAAATTTAATCTGTCAGCGCCCCCCTTTTAATAGAGTATATATACCCTGCTATACTGGCATCCTTAGAGGTTGTCCCGCTACATTAACATCCTTGAAGACAATCAGTTGGAAAATTTGATCACTCCTATCATTTCCAGCTCACAGATGGGAAAACTGAAAAGTATGCAGCTGTGTCTGAAAATGTGTAAATTACTCAGTCCCCGCAGACTTGCCCTAACTTCTGAAGTGAGCCTGCTATCCAAATAAACATAATGTCCACTCCTTCCCAAGCTCTGACCTCTAGATAGACTGTGTGCATCATAGGAACAACCATCCCCCAAGTTTCCCAACTCATAGGACCTGTAGAAAAAAAGAGCAGAGTATAGAAAAATCATTGGAATCTGACCAATAGTTTTTTATATGTGAACCCTCCAGATGTTCTCCAACCTTAAAAAAGCATAAGCCAGAGGGAATGATAGCTTAAAGATGCTCTCATGTTTTAAAATCCTAGTTTGTCCAGGTTGAAGGAAAGCCCCCCAGCCACCAGCAGACATCATTAGTTTTCATTTGCTGAGCACCCAGTGGGTGGCTTAGCCACTTGAACTGGGTGCTCCACTTTACCACCTGCTATGATCTTTCCAGGTGTGTCTGAAAAAGACACTTCAGCTAACAAGCCTGAAGTTTTTCTGCTCGTCAGAAGGGCTCTTTAAGAAATCACCCATTTGTCTAGAACTGGAGGTGCCTGAAGTCACTGCCATCCCAGATGGTCCCACTATTCAGCATTGTAGATTCTAGAAGAACTTCACGGTACAACAGAGGCCCACCCCAGCACCCACCTTCTCATTTGCAATCTGAAGGCAAGATGTCAACGATGTTCTGGTGAGTGTTTTCAAGCTTTCAAGCCCTTGGTACCTATTAGAGAAGAAGCACACCCCAAATTCAGTTGCCATTTGTGAGTGCATGCCAGTAACACCTTTGACAAACTCCAACATGCTATTCTTGAAGTTTATGTTGGTGTAATGCTACAGAGTAATCACAAGATGGCAGGCTTTAACCTCCTAAAAGAGCCCCAAAGCTTCCAGTCTGTGCTGCCTGCAGGGCCAGGGGACACTGAGATGACAAGCTGTGGGCAAAAGTGTCTCTTCATTTATTAATATTCCCAGGCACAGCTTGAAGAGCTCTCCTGTCACTTTAGGGAGCTGATTTGTTTTGTCATTCATTTGGTTTAAGAAGAATAATTCCCTAATCATTTGTCAGGTGAGGTGCTTTAAAATTTTAGTTGCTGTCCTCACAAGGAAAAAAAAAAGTCTGCCTGAAAGATTCACACCAGGGGAAAGAATAGATGTGCAGAATATTCACCCGCATATTAACAACAGAGTAATGTTGATTTCCAGAGGTTCCAGGCAATACATACCCACTGGCAAAATAAATGTTGATATACATCACTAGAACATACACCCACAAATCAGAGGAATGAAATCATACTAACAATAGCTTGAAAATACCATTTCAAGTTTTGACTGAAATTATAATGCTCACCATCAATCCTGTTTGTTCTTTCTTACTTGTAATGATTCAGTCACCGACCAAAAATAAATATGTGTTTTAAGATGTCTGGTCACATCTTTGAAAAGCAGAAAACAGAAAAATTTGTTCCAACTTGTTCAGAAAAAGAATTACGCACTTGTACCCATGGAGAATCTACCAGTTGGGGAGGAGGTGACTGAGGAGGGGAGGCAGGAAATAAATAAGGACAGGGACCCACATGGGGGACAGTGGTTATACAAACAGAAATAATTTGGTTGCATCTGGATCAGGCAGATTTCAGAGCAATAAGAATCAGGTAAGGGCAGCAGAGAGAGTTAATAGGGGACATTTCAGATTCACAATTAAGATATAATTTCCTTAGGGCCCTCAAAATAACAATAGCTTCCAGAAAGTAGTTAGCACACAGACTTGGAGATTATTTCAGCTCATCCCGATCATAAAGACGCACTCCTGGGCCCACCCACAAGAGGCAGTAATTAGATTCTGCCACTCCTGTCCCAAGCAGTCTAGCATGGTGACCATTAACCTCCACCCCAGAGGTGGGAGAAGTGATCCAAGAATGGTGTCTACACAGGTCAGGACTCATAAAGACAGCAGCAATTAACCTCCCTCCAAGTGTATGTCTGCGTGCCGGGGAAGGGGGACCAGACCGCACTTGGCACATTAAAAAGCATTTATAAATGGTAGGTTGGAAGAGCTCAAGGAAAGAAGAACCTCGTAATGAGTGATGGTTATTAATGACCATTATTATCCTTGTCCTGACCCGAGAACTATTCCTTCAAGAATGTTTCCTTGGTATGCAGAACTGGAGCTCCAACACGAGGGGCTCTGAAACTCTGCTATTAATCCACTTGTTTCCCAGAGAGAGGAAACAGCTCCATGAAGTGAAGTTCTCTTCCTAAAAATTAATATATATAAATGAAAATTTTAGAGTTCCCATGTTCCACCAGCAGAGAAACGGATCGATTCTCTGCGTGGTGAATCACATAATGGAGGGCATTAGGGCAGGTTTAACATGAATAAGATATTGATTTCCCCTTGTTACTTGATTCAACTTCATTCCTTTTGGATTGCCAAAGGCCCCTGTGACAACATAGACTGTGGTCTGGAGGGCATTTGGGAGCTGTATGTTCTGGTCCTTTATTTATTCATTAAAGTTTTGAGCTAACAATTTCTCAGTGAAAAAAGAGAATTCAGTGAGAGCCCACAAGTGTGCCCGACCCTTTTCAGACTTGATAAAGAGTGAACGGGTCACTTGAGACGCACTGAGAGAGGCTAGGAAGGCCATTCTCAGTACAATTCGTGCTATTTGTTTGGGGCTTGGTTCTTTGTTTTTGTTTTTTTTTTATTTGTTAAAATTTCATAATTTGTTTATACAGGCCTATTAATACTTTATATAATACAAAAGGATTTTGAGGAAAAGGGGAAGATCCTCTTTCATATCCCTGCCTCTCTCTCCTAATCCTAATGTCCCCTGTTGGTAGCACTGCTAACACATCGATCTATGTTCAGGATTTCCTGTACCTTTGCATCCATATATGCATATGTGGTTTTGCTTTTATAAAAATGGCATCAGACCTGTGTTAGCTTTCCATCTCTGTGACAAAATACCTGAGATAATCGCTTTATAAGGAGAAAAGACTTAGCCAGGCACCGTAGCGCATGTCTATAATCCCAGTACTTGAGAGGCTGAGACAGAAGGATTGCAAATTCAAGGCCAGCCTCAGTAATTTAGTGAGACCCTCATCAATTCAGCAAGACCCTGTTTCAAAATTTAAAAAAAAAAATTAAAGATCTTGGGGCATAGCTCGGATAAAGGTAGAATGTCCTTGGGTTCAATCCTCAGTACAAAGCAAAAAGAGGAAAGATATATTTTGTCTTGGGGTTTCAGAGGTTTCAGCCCATGATTGCTTGGCCCTGTCGCTTTGGGCCTGTGGCAGGCAGAACAGAATGGATGGAGGGAACACAGGGTGGAGCAAAGTGACTTGCTTCCTGGCAGCTGGGGAGTAAAGAGAGGGATAGCAAAGGGACAGGATCCCAATATCCCCTTCAAGGACACACACGCGTGCACGTGCATACACACACACACACACACGCACACACACAAAACCTACCTTCCTCCCACTGAGCACCTCCCAAAGGTTCCACCACCTTCCAGCAGTGCCACAGACTGGGACCAGGCCATTAGCACATGGGCTGTTGGGGTAGATTTAAGATTCAAACCATAACAAAACAAAATTCATGTTATAGAACTCAGTGTGTCTTGGAGATCTTTCTGTGTTGGAATAAAGGGAGTTCCCTGTACATAAATGGCTGCATAGGCCGGGCATGGTGGCGCATGCTTGTAATCCCAGTACTTTGGGAGGCGGAGACCGGATGATCCGGGTTCGTGGCCAGCCTCAGCGCTCTCTCTCTCTCTCTCTCTCCCTCTCTCTCTCTCTCTCTTCCTCTCTCTCTTTCTCTCTCTGTCTCTCTACCTAGTGAGGCCCTCCGCAACCTCGTGAGACCCGGTTTCAAAATAAAGTATAAAAAATAGGGCCGGGGGTGTAGCACGGAGGTAGAATGCCCCTGGGTTCAATCCCCAGTACCGCAAAAAAAAAAAAAAAAGAATGAGGGTATTGAAGCTGAGTACACTGGTTGGACCCAGTGGCCTAAATCCAAGAGAGGCACGAGGAGTGAATACTTCCGCAATAGGCACGGAGTATTTACAGTCAACACAACAAAGAAAAACAGACATGTGAGCAGAATCCAGAGTGGACAGATCTCTACTAAGGGCCGAGAGAGAAGGACAGAGAGGAAGGAAGGAAAGTCTGAATTGTCTGAGTGTTTACTTCAAGAAACACTGGGTTCAACGGAAGACTCTCAAATTTGCTTTGAATTGGAAAGGTCAAATTTATCACCATCAATGAAAAAGAAAAATTGAGTGTTATATTAGCTGATGAGGTCACCATAGCAGCCCTCACAAACCAGATGGCTTACACAACTGAAATGTATTGTCTCGGAGTTCCAAGAGATCAAGAGGTCAGTAGGGTTGGTTCCTTCTGAGGCAGAGGGAGAGGACCTCTCCGTGCTGCCCCTCCAGCTGCTGGAAGTTCAAGGGCAATCTTTGGCATTGCTTCTCTTGTAGAAGCAGCACCCCAGTCCCTGCCTTCATCTTCTCATGACATTATCCCTGTGTGCGTGTCTGTGTCCCAAATTCCCCTTTTTATGTCATATTAGATTACGGCCCACCCTAGTGACCTCATTTTAACGTGATTGTTTTTGTAAAGACCCTATCTCCAAATAAGATCATATTCTGAAGTACTAGGGGTTGGTTAGGACTCCAACATATCTTTTTTTTTTTTGAGGGTGTGGGTCACAATTTAACCCATAACAAGTGCTGAGTTTGGTTAGAGAGAAATAAGATTCCACTTTTGCACACCTGAATTGTGAAGACTGAAATTGGCACCCTCAATATTATTTCACTTGCATCTAGAAATAGTGAAAGCAATGGAGATGTCTATACTTGAAGATGCTTAAACTATAGTCTAGAATATGGATTTTCATACCTCTTTGTCACTTAAATTTAGCTGAATTTGCAAATAATCCCTTGAAATGCACTGCCTCACTTCTGCAGAGGTGAGAGCCTCTATGTTCCAAGAAAGACCCCACTGGTCACCAGGTCCATCAGAGAGGAGGCCCCAGGAGCAGCAGCTAAGTTAGACATCAGAGAAGAAACCTAAGACCAGCCAACAGGGCGTCTCAGAGTGCCTGTACAGAGCATCAATTCCTGAGAGCCAGGAGCAGGACAGAGGCCAAGAAGCTCAGGTGACAAATCCATCTGCAATGCAGCCTTCCCAGGATTCATCACCTACTCATCATTCTCTTTCCCGTTCATCCCAGGAAGAGCCAGAGAGAGGCCTCAGGGATGGTCTCCAGGTGCCAGCCCCAAGGGGCAGTCCAGGGACACATCCCAGCATTTCAAGTGATGAAGTAGAAAAGAAAATTCATCTCACACTCAGAAAGATACTTGTCAGAAACCAATTTGCTCTCAACTAATGAACACCTGAAATGAGATCAGCAATTCAGCAACAGGTTTTTTTTTTTTTTTTTTTTTTTTTGCAGTACTGGGGATTGAACCCAGGGGCGTTCTACCTCCGCGCTACACCCCCGGCCCTATTTTTTATACTTTATTTTGAAACCAGGTCTCACGAAGTTGTGGAGGGCCTCACTAAGTAGAGAGAGAGAGAGACAGGGAGAGAGGGAAAAAGAGAGAGAAAGAGAGAGCTGAGGCTGGCCGCAAACCCGGATCCTCTGGTCTCCGCCTCCCAAAGTACTGGGATTACAAGCGTGCGCCACCACGCCTGGCAACAGGAGATTTTTTTTTTTTTTGTGAAGCTTCCGAAGGACTGTAGCACCTGCCATTCTCCCTTGACCGTTACTGTAAGACCTTGTCAGCCGTGGAGTTGGTTATGGAGCTTTGTTCAAGACTGGTGTTTTCTTTGTACATATTAGAGGTTCACAACTCCTCGGAGAGTGTGTCTGCTAGCTCTGCAAGTGGTTGAACTGTTAGAGGCTGCTGCAGGACATCTGACCTGGGAACAGAGCTCAGAGAACCTCTTGTGGCAAAAGGAACAAAAACACAGAGCTAAAGCACAGGGAGCTGATGAGCACCAAACTTCTAACTGCTGGACTAGGTCAGACTCCATCGAGCAAAAATTGCATATCATGTGCACACAGGCTGGGTGTTCTAGAAAAAGCAGCCTCAAACTGCTTAACCGACATCCTCATTCTGACTGGGATAAATTTAGCCATCTTTTCTTCCCCCCCCCCTCCTCTCTCCTCTCTCTCTTCTTGGTACTGGGGATTGAACCCAGAGGCATTCTACCTCTGAGCTATACCCTCAGCCCTATTTCGCTTCTTATTTTGAAACAGGTTCCAAGTTGTTGAGGGCCTCACTAAATTACTGAGGCTTGCCTCAAACCTGTGATCCTCCTGGTGCAGCCTCCCAAGTGCTGGGATTGCAGATCTGCACCACCATACCAGGCTAAGGCATCTTTTCGATCTGTCTTAGAGTTCCCCAGGGTCAGAAGCTCCAGCTACAAGTTGTGACCCCCTTGATACCACCCTCTGCTGGCTGCATTCCCTTCCATCTCACTTCCGTTTACCTCCACTGGTGACCTCAGCATCATTTCCCCAGTGACCCACTGGCATCCAGATCCTTGTCTCAGGAGCATCCAACCAGGGATGACCACTTGCCACACTGGATTGCCCACGTTTCACTAATGTGCAGACCCAAGTCTGAACATGGATTTGCTAAGAAGCCTGCTCTGGGCTCAGCACTGGGTGGGCTGGGAGAAAACACAGAATAATCAGAAGACAGTCTCTGAGACAGGCGGTGAGTGAGGACTTGGGAAGGTACAGGGGTAAATAGGTTTTACTGAGAATGAGAGGGCCAAGGGCCAGTGTAGTGAAGATATTTTCTCCCCCTGTTCCTATATCACCTCTTAAAATAAGAACGAGTGCCCTCTTGGTATGTGAAGGAGAGAGTCCTTCTCCTCTCCCCTCCCTTTATGTCCCATCTGCTAATACAGGGGAGCATCTGAGCATGTGGCTAGCTCTCACTGGCTCTCTACTGGACCACGCCTGGACAGGCCTCCAGTGGCTTCCTCTACACCTCGACTTTTCCACACTGGAGAAGTCTGCCTTTTCCCCTGTGAAATCTAGCTTTTCTGCCCATGCTGGGCTCATCAGTTCAATTCAGAAGTCCCTGTTGCCCTGGAGTGCCCCCTGAGTTTTCCCAGGATTGGCATAAGGTAGATAGGCTGAACCCTTTTGGACTACTATGCCTAGTTCTCAAACGGTTCAGGGTCCAGAGGGCTTATGGCATGATTCATTGGCACTTTCAAATAACCATCACCAGATATGCTACTCTCATGTTTAAACCTGGGAGGAGGATTGTTTCCCTTACTTTATTGGCCAAAGGAGTGTTTCCTTACTTCATTTTGTGGACAAAAGGTCAGATGGTCGACCCAGGAACAAATTGGCAGCAGTGGGTGGCAGGAATCACGCAGCCCAGCTCAGCTGCAAACATCTGGCTTCTCTCTGACTCATTTAATGAAGATTAGTCCCCTCACCTCCCTGAACCAGCTGCTCTAGAAAGCAGATCCACACAGTTGGTAGCACAGGAACGAGGATTACCTGTGTGTCTTTAGCCAGGTCACTTCACCTCTCAGGGCTGCACAGAGCCCGCTGCTTTTGCCTATCTTTTTCCCCAGATCTGCATTGCAAGATCCCCATACGCAAATGTGATTGTCTCTGCCTCTCAATTTATCCTGTGCTGCAGCCAGACCCCAAAGTGTCTCACACCCAAACCCATCTCCACTGGCATAGATAATCCTAAGCTCCTTTAGCTTGAGGACTCTATGGGGCCCTGTGCCCAGGATTCCCTATGCACAGAACATCTTAACCCTTCAATTCCCTCGCCTAGGAGCCACTGTCCCACTCTACCTCGAAGTTGTATAACTGTAAATAATCTCCTAAAAACCTCATGCCTCACTTCTGCAGAGGTATGACCCTTAGGGATCCAGGGAAGACCCTCCACCACCCCAGCCACCAAGTTCATCAGAGAAGAGGCCCTGGGAGGCAACAGGGCAAGTCGCCACCTGGTGGATCCTACACTGCAAACGACAGAGAGCTGTGTGCTGCGTCCCCCAGACACAGGCCAGAGGCAAAGGCGGGGCGGGGGGCAGGGAGAGAGAATATTTGTCACAGTGAAATCATGTAAAATGACTATTTCTAAGCCCCAGGTCTTAGCCTACATTACCCCACTGGGGTTGATTTGTGTAACATCGAGTTGTGGGGGAGTTCACTGTCATGGAATTTGATCAGGACATTCTCCTTACTCCTAGGGAGCCCTTATATGCCATCACCTGACAGCCCAGGAAAGCCACCAGGCTTCCCAGTGGGGCAGAGCTCCAGAAAGATCAGAATAACTGGAACAGTTCTGAGCTAGGAGAAAGGAAACTAGTCAACTCTCCCCCCTCTGTGAAACAGGGACACTTCCAATTCAATACAGCAGATGTTTTGCCTCCAAGGTAAACATGGGAAGTGTAGTTTATGTTCTAAGCCCCAAATGCTGATGTCCTCCTGGTCTGGGACCTTTGCTTCTGACACCCCTACCACAGGTTGGACATTGCGGCTTAGTAGTAGTCTTTGAATACCATTCTCTGCCTCAAGTGTGGTTATTTGGGTTCATCTCTTAACTCTGTCCTACTGATAAAGACCCTGGACTGGGCAGTATAAACCCTGGGATTGGTCTTGGCTCAGCACTAAAAAGATGGAAATCAAGAGGAAATCTTTCACCTATTCTAAACCCCACTTCCCTATTTCAGAAAATAGATGGATGAACCAGGACATCTCAGAGGTTCCTTCCATCTCCTAAAATATCTCTTCTTTTATTCCTTTTAAAGATACACAATGGTTTAATTGCTTGCACAGGCCACATTCAGGAAGCAGGGAAAGAGAGGCAAAGAAGGAAGAATAACACCTTTTTCAAGACACCATTAAAAAGTAATTTATATTTCAAGACTTCCATTCTGCCTTCTTGGAAAGTCTGAAAGAAATTCCTTTCTTTATCCGGTTGCCAGACAACCTTTCTATTGAGGCTTTCATTTCCCTTTAAAAAAAAAAAGAATAAAAATCTGGCTTTAGATACCTGGTTAGGAATGAAAGCTGACTTCAGGTGTCCCTCGGTTGCCCATCAGTAGTTTGACTAAAACTGAAAGAATGTAAGGAACACATTGAAAGACGGCTGACAAAACTAAAAATTGCTAGT
This sequence comes from Glis glis, assembly GCA_004027185.1. Taxonomy (NCBI): domain Eukaryota; kingdom Metazoa; phylum Chordata; class Mammalia; order Rodentia; family Gliridae; genus Glis; species Glis glis. Next base: position 15,752 of record PVJS01006851.1, read on the forward strand.
AGATCCTGGAGGGCAGAGGAAAGGATTGATAATTAAATAGTGCATTATATTTAGTGAGTCTCTATTTTGCAAAAATGTCTTCCCAAATGCTATTTCATCCTCATTTTAGCTTTTTAAGGAAGAAGGATATTCTCTTTCTAACTGATGAGCAGATTATATCCAGAAGAGTATAAGTGCCTTAATTTTCATACCTAAATAATGACAGAACAGGTTTAAATTTCTGGGGGAACGGGTTCGATGGCCTCTGGACCCCTTCCTGTGATTCACTGGCACCCAAGTTTCCAGCCACTCCAGCTGAGCGCTTGGCCTCTGGGTGAGCAGCTACAGAAGACGAAGGTATTCTCATCAATCAGCTTCCTCAGATCAGCAGCCCAAGAAGGGCCAGGACAGAGAAAAAAGGGAAGGCAGCAGGCTGATCAGGCAGTGGAACTCTTTGGAGGGGGCAAGGAGAATCACATTTCCCTTGGCTCAAGTCACTGCCCAGCCCCTGAGAGAACACTGTCAACTAGGTAACCAGGACATCTCCAGTTGTTAGGACTCAGTGAAAGAAATAAAAATAAGCCCAACTGTTAGGACCTCTAAATTAGGAAACAGCCAAACTCAGAAGCATGATTTTAACTTTGGGTCCCTAGCACCACCCTGTCAGTTGCAGGACTAAAGACCGCTTGTCACATTGTAATTCATTTGTTTATATGCCTATCTTCCTATTAGACTGTAATCCATTGAGGGCAAAGACTGATGAAGGATTCAGGTAGGTTCAAGTTGGCAGGGAGAAACCATATCCACTTAATTTGTAAGGATACATGCCTGGCTTATTTGGACAAGAATAGCAGAAACAAAGGAAGCCATTCTCAATGCAGTTTCCCTGGATGCCCAGAACATCTGGAGAAGCCAGGCATCAAGCCTAATCTTTATTCAAGACTATGTGCATACAAACCAGGTGAGGTGGCACATGCCTGGATCTCAGCTACTCAGGAGGCTGAGACAGGAGGATGGCGAGTTCAAGGTCAGCCTTGGCATCTTAACAACAACCTGTCTCAAAACAAAATGTTTAAGAGTTCTGAGAATGTAGCTCAGTGGTAAAGCACCCTGGATTCAATCCCCCATACAAAAAAAAAAAAAAGCTATGTGCATACAATCCATGCCTCTGATAGAAAACATCCAAAAAGCCATCATCTTTTGAGTTCTTGGGTCAAACACAGTACTGACAACCCAGCCACATCCAGAGGTAGAAGTGAGATGAGATAGAAGGGCAGAAAGTAGAAGCAAGTTCCCAGCTGTTCCTGGATCATATCTCTGCCCCCAAGGTGCCCAGCAAGCTGGTAATTCCATTTCCTTGCCAGTTCTTATTCCTCTTTTTCCACTGTCTGTCTATATAATGCCTGCTCCATGGTTTGCACATCCTACATAACATCTGGCCAATGGTTCGTACAGTGAAAAATGCATTTTCAAATGAACTACTGTAGTTGACTCTTGGCTGGGTTCCTATCACAACACTTTTTTTTTTTTTTGCTTCCATTCAGACTACACAAATCTGAACCCTGGAAACATTAAGTGATTTGAACATTGACCTAGCTAGAGGGTGGCATAAACCAGGTCTTCAAGCATTAATTCAATGTCTTTTTCAATTGCATCACATGACCCCTCTCCTTCTAAAACTCACAGTGGTTCTCTATGGCTTAACACATTGAATTTAAATGTTTCAGTTTGGTCTTCCCGCCCTCCTATCTTTCCATCTCTTCTAGCATTGACTAAGGATTCTCTTTGCTAACCAAGCATACCGGCACATCCTCATTCTTTCTTTTGCAGGGCCAGGCATTAAAATGTTCCCCTGCCTCTTTTCTACAAATCCATGTCTCTTCCTTCTGTGGAAACCTGCGTCAGACCTCACCTCTTCCAGGAAGCCCACCCAAACTAGCACCACTACGCTTATCTCTCTCTGGCCCTCCTGCCTCCATATTTCAGAAGTGTTTCTATTCTCTTTGTGTAGTGCCAAGTTCACACTGGCTGCTGTATAGGAGGACTTGATAAAGATTTGTTGAGTGATGAATGAATGAATAAATAGATCTGTGGATTCCATCTCTGAGCCATCTCTCAAATGTGTCCCCTCCTCCCTGTTCCCACTGTCACAGCTTCAGATGACCCTCTTATCATTTCTCCCATGGATCATCAAAACACTCTCCTAAGAGCTTTCTCTGCCTTCTATCCTTCCTCCATTCAGACTCCATGGTGCCGCCCAAGTGAACGTTCGGAAATCAAACTGATCACTTTCTCTATTCGTCATGATTCCCCAGTGCTTTGGGTTAAAGTCAAAAGCTCTTAGCATAACACTCGAGGCTCTCACAATCAAGTCTCCAACAGTCCTCACTTCACACTAGTGATGCATCCATGTTTGAGTTAACCCTTCAAGCACAGGGTTGTATGTTTGCATTTCAGAGTCTTTTTAATACTGTTCCTTTTGCCAGCAGCAGCCCCCCCTCTTCTTTATCTGATGATCTTTTGCTCATGTTTTGGGGTCTATCACAACTATCACCACCACAGCCTGGAGGGCTGCCCTGCCCATCCCCGAGCTAGCCCCGCCATCCTCCAGAGCTCAAGGCTCTAGTCCGCCCACACCGAACACAATGCTTTGTAATTGCCAGTCGGTCAGCCTCACTTCTCCCTTTGCCAGCCTCTTGAAAGCAGGACCAAGTGTTCCTGTCTTTTACATCCACAGCCCTGTTAAAGTCCTTAGTTCCTGGGATGCTCTCCGTGTTGCTGAATAAGTGAACAAAGCATCTTGTTCACAGTGTTAATTTGCACTCACTCTGAATCATACACTTCAGAGCTGAAAGAAATGATAGAAAACATCTTTCCTAGCCTTGCTCATTTCGCAAATGAAGGAACTTCAGCCCACAGGGATTTCAAGTGATTTGCTCAAGGTCAGGAAGAGCCAGGGAGAGGCGCTGACCCCTGGTCACCTGATTCAGATCATCTTCCACTTTATCATACATATAAAGTCATGACACCAAAAGACACAGTAAGCACCGCATGGGTGTTTAAAAAAAGAGTAGTCTCCTCTTTCTTTTGCATTTTCCTATAGGGCTGGATACCCTCATCTGAATTCAACAAGTGGGGTTGACTGGATGACATTTCTAGACCGATAGCCCTGCTTTACACTTGCGCAGTTGCATCTTGGTATCATTTTGAAGTGCCTTTTAGTGAGCTCGTTCAGTTGGCCTGAAATTAAAAAAAAACATTATTCAGCTCCACTGATGTCCTTAAAACCCCTCTTAGGTTGATGTATATTGAAAAAGTTAAACAATTATTGACACTAACTTCCTCTAAGACCCCAAATCAAACTATAAAGTTCCTAACTTATGCAATTAATTCAGACAAACACCAATGTCTAGCACTTCCTATCAGACTTTTGTCACAAGATGATGCTGAGGATAATTTGTACTTCTCAGATGGGAAAAGTCGAAGAGAGATGATAATAGCCATCATCTTGGTAATAACAGACACTGGCGATGCAGCGGAACTGACACCATCAGTCAATGGGAAAATAGGGCACTCAGATTTCTCTATTTTTCAATCTTCTGCAACACTCTGACACAAAAGGAAAAAAAGAAGACAATAGAATGAGCTCATACTTTACTCTTTTGAGCTTTGCAAGGCAACGCGCCCTTCCAGTTCATCACTTCTTCCTGTCTGTCACCGGCTGCCATCCGCATCGGCTTGCATTCTTCCAACAGAGAGTGAGTGTCTTAAAAGGGTCCAAGAATTTTGTTCAAGTAAATACACAACAAAGATTTTTCAATCACTTTCCAGAGAGAAATGGCCACTTTAGCGCGATCGAGCAGCATTTAGCAGTGTGCCCGCGCTCTAATGTATGCACAGCTTGTAAGTGAGGAGGATATCTTGACGCGGCTGCTAATACACTCCGCTACCACTCCTTTGTCCTGCTTATGGTGAAAGCAGGCTTCGGGAGTCACATTCCTGTCATTTTGTGCCATCTCAAAGTTAAGTTATAATGAGCTTTGAGATTGTTGTTTCTCCCTTGTTTCTGCAAAAATGCAGGCTTTTTCATTTTAGAGGAGCTGAGCCTCCAGGTTTCTATGATTGCTTCTCACGCCTTCTCTCTTCTTTTATTCTCTTCTCTTCGTTGGCTCAGAAAGCAAACTCATTACCAAACCAAATGCATAAGCCTCCCACACAGAATCTGGGGGAGAAAGATATCCCATTTAATACAGAGGAGCCATTTCAGAGGCTAGCCACGGTCCACGGCTTCACTGGCCTGGGGAATGCGTCAAGTGTAACCCCACTGAATACCGGACCGTCTCTTCAGGACTGAACAAAGTCAGTGACATGGAAAACAGCTATTTCTGGGGAGTCATGGGGTACCCCATTCACAGTTTGTAATTTTAAAATTATGATAATAATAAGAATGATGATTATGATCACATATAAGCACTTAATTTGTGCCAGATCAGATGTCACACATGCAAATACACACAGACAATGTGCATTACACTGTAGCCATGCTAAACTACACGAAAGCCATGTTTCTTCATACCCATAGATTTTGCAAACACTGTTTTCTTTGCAAGCAATACCCTTTACCAACCTCTCTGTTTTAAAAACTCCTATACAGACTTTAAGGCCTTCCTTTGTTTACCCAGGCAGAATTGATTTCTGCTTCTTAGCTACTCCCATGCCACTTTTATAGTATTTGTCACATTGTGCTGTCATTTCTTGTCAGAATATAAAACCTGGGAGGGAAAGAGCTTTGTCTTAAATTTATTTGCATCTTTATAACCTAACACCAGGTCTGCTTCACATGGAAGGTTCAAAAACTGAAAGTTGAATTAAATTGAACTTCTCTCACACAACAGCTGACCCTATTAGTCTATTGTCTTGCTACTCAAAGTGGGATACATACGAAAGTAGGGATCTATGTGACTATTATTTGGGACTTGCTTTAAATAAATCTTCCTTGTGTTTAATAATCACTTGTAATAATCTGGAGCTTATTTTCTTTTATCACCCTACCAAAATAACAGAGATTTACTCCATAAGTCCTCTAAAATTTGTAAGAGTTCACGTATCTGCAAAATTTTGCAATCAAGTATTATTTCTTTAGATTTGACCACCATGAAGACAGTGTTACATTAAGATAAATTTTCCCCTCTTAGTGTAAAACAGTCCATGAAAAACAGAACTATACTAAAGAAGATAAAGCAAAATTTAAAGTTCTTTTTCAATAATTATAATACAAATACAACTTCTTCAAGTTAAAGTTTAAATTGGCCTTGGAATTCCAACTAAATTAATATATACATAATATACATAATATACTTAATATTATGTATATTTAGTATACATAATATATTTCCTTCTCAATTTCCAGACACAGAAGATGAATAGCAGAAGGAAGTGATAGTGTTTCACATTTAGAGCTGCTAAGGACCTAAAAACATTCTTTAATTAGTTTTTCTTCCTGATTCTGGATGGCAGGACCATATGGTTATCCATTCATTTTAAAAATGAAGTGAATAAGCACAGAGGGTTAAATGATTTGCTGGAATTACCCAAATCACCACCTTCTGGTAGTAAAAATAGTAGTAATCATTTATTAGGATTTCCTGTGTGGCAGACAAGAAAATTCTAGGCATTTACATGAATTATCTCACTTAGTTTCACATCAGTACGATGAGGTAGGTGCTATCCTATTTCCTCAACTATAGTACGATTTTTGGGGGGGTCTGGGGACTAAACCCAGGAGCATTCTACCTCTGAGCTCTATTTTATTTTTTTATTTTGAAACAGTCTCTTGCTAAGTTGCTAAACCTGCAATCCTCCTGTCTCAGTCTCCCAAGTACTGGGATTATGACATGCACCACCATGCCCTGCTGATTTTTTTTTTTTACATTTTAACACCACTAAAATTGATGAGCTCTGCCATCAATGTTGTGTCATGGTTTTTAATTGGCAGCATTTATTTCTTCCTTAGTTGTACATAAAATAATGGCGGCACTCTAAATTCAAGGAAATACAGTATCAACTGCATTTTTTCAGGTCAAGAAACTGAAGCTTAAAGAAGTAACTTGTCTAAGCGCATACATCTTATTAATGGCAGAACTAGGATTTAAACCCAGGCCATTCCAGTGTAAACCCACATGCTTAGTTATCTGCAGAAACGCCTTCCATAGGTCATTCCCACTCACAGCCTCTGAGCTTCCAGAGTGGTAATGAATGCTCTGCTCTGGTTCCAGAGGGCTGCAGTCTCTTTGATTGCTGGTGTTGCTGGGAAGAGAAATGAATGACAAATGAATAAAGAAGTGAGTTTCTCTTGACAGGTGGCCTTTGATGTCACTGGGTTTCCTGCAGTGATACAAAGCATCCTGGATAGGAAAGGCTTGTGGGAAGTGCCTGTTCTTCAGAGAGCGTAGAGTTGGGTTGCAGCATCATCCAGGGGATACCATGGAATCACACCCTTACTTTCATTCACAAGTTCTGCGTCTCCCTTTGGCAAAGGTAACCAAAAATCCACCTCTGATTAGATCATCACCTTCTGTGACCTTACTCTATTTCCTAATGTAGAGCCTACCTTTCCTCCAAACTGTGGAAACCCACAGTAAAGTTTTCATTATTGACTATACTTTAGAAAATAAACTTGACCAGGCTTAGAAACTTTTTTTTTTTTTTGAGGTACTGGGAATTGAACCCAGGGGCGTTCTACCTCCGCGCTACGCCCCCGGCCCTATTTTTTATACTTTATTTTGAAACCGGGTCTCACGAAGTTGCGGAGGGCCTCACTAAGGAGAGAGAGAGAGAGAGAGAGAGAGAGAGAGGGAAAGAGAGAGCGAGAGAGCTGAGGCTGGCCGTGAACCCGGATCCTCCGGTCTCCGCCTCCCAAAGTACTGGGATTACAAGTGTGAGCCACCACACCCGGCAAGAAACTTGAAGATAACAAATTGATATGTATTTTTCATTAACAGAAGTCAGAATGCAGTCGTATGCAGGAATTAGAATATGTTAGCTGCTAGAAAAGAGAAGTTGTTGATTGGGGCAGCAGTGTGACTAATTAGGTTTTCCTTTATGAAAGAATTGGTTCGTATTGATTAATTTATGTCTGGTGTAACTCCACAGTCCCTGCCTGGGAAACCTGCCTGGACTGGTAAGTGGTAAGAAGCTGGCAAAACAGCTCAGCTGGCTCTTTGGGGCTATATGCATATCTTGGCCAAATCAAGTGTGTAGGGTTGGAAGGGCTAGATTACCCTTGGTAATGCCCATTCCTTACACAAACACAGGCCAGCCTTATAAACTGTCCCTGCTGGGTGGATTTGGAAGACATAATACCACCAGTGTCCTGAAAAGTCACTGCAAAGACTTTGAAGACTTAAGAAGGTTACAGGTTAACTTCTTCTAGCAGGGAACTTCACCCTAAGGAGGAGGACTTTGCTCTTTGGCCTTCAGCAGCCTGCAGCCCAAGTATCCAAGTACACATGTTATAGAGAGAGGCTCAGATCCCTGCAATTTCAGACAAATCTAACGAGAGCCTGTGCTTTCTAAATTTAATAAACTAAACCAAACAGGGCCCCATCCTATTCCCTAGGATGGGGAAAGCTCCCTCCCCTTCTCATGCAGCCCTTTACTAGCACTGCATCATAGGCGGCAGAATCTCTCCAGTGACAGAACTCAGCACTGGAGTTAACAGATCAAAAAAACAGGCAGACATGGCATCCAGCACAACTTTGATCATGGGTCTGCTTCTTAAAGCACTGCATTGGGAATCAGCAGGGATGAATTTCAGATATAGTGTTGTACCTTATTAGTTCTGCCCATGGTCAAGTGACTAAACTTCTTTGGGCCTGCATTTTCTTATTTGTGACATCTCATATATAAAGATGACACCAGTAAATTTATCATCTCTAGAGCCTATGCAGAGTCATTTTCCCCCAAAAAAACTAAAGGTTTTTCACTAAATTATCCACACTCTTTTGCCCAGAAATATTTGTCTTCAGTGCACACCAGTATCAATATATGAACAGCAGTCTGAAGTACTGAAGCCATGAAAAGCATTATTTCTGTACAAAACAGACTCAGAAAGATCTGGCCCAAAGTCAACCATAAATAGTGAAGATAAGGCAATCCAGGTATATCCCAATCCCAGACTCACCTCTTTACCACTACTCTACTGCCTGGGGGTTATGGACAAGGGAGGGAGGAGTGCCTAAAAGGGTGAATCCCTAGGAGGGGAGACTGGAAACCCTGCATGGACACGCTACAGAATTTATAGAGTAACTAGCTGGCTACCTGGGACAGAAACATAAAGTTTTTAGTGCCAAAGCAGGTGGTAGAATGGAGGCACCTTAAGGAAGTTGAGCTGGGAATGGAATATCCAAAACAGGCCAACTCTAGCTCAAACCAGGAGGGCAGATCATAGGAAAGTCTGCCAGTCCAGGTTCAAGTTATCACAAAAAGAACAATTTCATTCCAACACTCGGGCAGTATTAGGACTCAAACAGAAAGGACTTTGAAATGTGAGTACTGTCACCCAGCCTTTGAACAGTTGTGATTTCAAATAAGTAAAGATTTATATTGATTAAGGTCTTTGGTTACAAACAATAGAAACTTACTATAGCTAACTTGTACAAGAATAGAAAAGAAACTTTGTGAAGAACACAAGGCAAGTCACAAAAATTAAAGGAAAGCTAAATATTTGTCCTTAAAGCAGTCAGAAACAAGGATATCTTAACCAATATCAACAGCAGAACTAATGGACAGTCACTTAAGACAACACCTCCAACCTCTTTCCATCCTTGGGTCAATCTGTTTAAGAATTACATTCCTGAAGAGCATATATAATTGGCCTGGCTTTTAATGTTCTATGTGTATGCACACATGAGCACATACAAGTACACACATGCTTGTATGTGCTTAGAAAGGACATGATTCTTCAATCGAAGCTCTCACCAGGAGTTGCATGCATGGGAGGGTCATTGTTATCAGCAAGAGGGAGGGATCCAGGGCAGGTAAGAGCACTACAGGCTCCCAGATCAGGTGTCCTACAATAGGCCTAAGAGGGAAGATCTCGTGCCTTTCTAAGAGCTACATCTCTGAAGTTCTTGAGAGCTAGAGGCTACTCAGAGCAGGAAGATAATCTATACAAGTAAAAAGATAATCCATGCAAGCAAGTAACTTCTCGGGAATGGCAGAAACAGACATTTAGAGTTGAACCAGTACATATCAAGCCTGGATAGTGTGAAATAATTTCACCTAGCCATAATCATCATAAATAGTTCTTGCTGTGGTGGTGGGCCATCCCCAACCTGGCTTAGCCAAATAAGGTAGGGAAGGAGAAAGAAAGGGAGGGAGGGAGGGAGAGAGAGAGACAGAGAAAGAGAGAGATAGGTGAGATGTTTAGAAGTTGAATAATGGGCTAGGCATGGTGGCACACACTTGTAATCCCAGTACTTGGGAGTCTGAGACAGGAGGATCGCAGGTTGGCAGTCAGCCTCAGCAACATAGAGAAGCCCTCCATAACTTAGTGAGATCCTGTTTCAAAATAAAAAATAAAATAGGGATGGGGGTGTAGTTCAGAGGTAGAATGACCCTGGGATCAATCCCTAGTACAAGAAGAAAAGAAGGAGGAGGAGGAGAAGGAGGAGGAGGGGGGAGGAGGAGCAGGAGGAGGAGGAGGAGGAGGAGGAGGAGGAGGAAGAAGGAGAAGGAGAAGGAGAAGGAGAAGGAGAAGAAGAAGAAGAAGAAGAAGAAGAAGAAGAAGTTGTTGGATAATGGAAAACTTAGAACAAGACTTTCCAATACAAGATAGAGAAAGCTAAAACAATTAGTTCCGCCTTTGGAGAATAGGTGGGCCCACTGCCAAACAGGGCAGGAAGTATCCCTGGGAGCCTCTAGTTGTGCATCAATGAACATGTACATGCACGCACGTGCACACACAGGACCCTGGGGTAAAACCAGGGAATAGATGCTATTGCATTCAGTTTCTCCCTACCTCACTTCAAGGACTTGGCCTTCAAATTCTCTCCCCCCATGATTATTTTATATATTAACAAACTGATTCACAGTGTGTTATGCTTTAACATGTTAAGACCTATTGTCTTTCATTCAAACTGTGGAATAAAATATTTCATTGCTAAAACATAGTGCAAAGAGTATTTTCTTTGATGTCAGGAGACTTGGGTTCACGAATATAGGTTGCACACTCATCTCTTGACTGGTCTCCTCATACCCCATTACTACAGGGTGCATGCATGATGAGCAGTGGTGTCCAGTCACCTCCCCCTCTCCATGGCCACTCCCCTCCCCTAGACCCAATGGTCTTCCCAAGCTGCTCTGCCTTAGTGACAAATTGCACCCATATTTCAGGGCCAGTCCAAGAAACGACAATGTAGCATAGAGGAAAGGATCTAATTGCCTCAGTTCAAATCTCAGCTCTACCAGTAAGAATGGGAAAGCCTAGGACAAATTACCTCTCTCAGCCAGGCATCAATGGTGCATACCTGCAATCCCAGTACTTGGGAGGCTAGACAGGAGGATCACAGGCTTGTGACCAGCCTCAGCAACTCAGCAATCTAGCAAGACCCTGTTTCAAAACAAAAATAAATAAATAAAGAGCTGGGGGTATAGCTCAGAGGTAGAATGCTCCTGGGTTTAATCCCCAGTATCCCCTCCAAAAAAAGAAAAACTCATGCTCTATTTTACTATCTATAAAATGGAGATAACCTGCCTCCCTTTCAAGAAGCCTATGGAGTAGTTTATATAGAAAGAAATGTTCGCATAAGCATCTGGTAGCTATTGTCATCATCTCTTTCCAAATCCTTCCCTAACCAGCCCTTTACACAGTGATCTCTCCTTTCTCTCCATATCTTTGGTGTGAATTCTCTGTATTACTCAGATAGTCATCAAGTGCTCTGGACTGCTAAAATGTTACCTTTCAGCCGGGCATGGTGGCGCATGCTTGCAATCCCAGTACTTGGGAGGTTGAGACCGGAGGATCTGGGTTCGTGGCTAGCCTCAGCTACTTAGTGAGGTCCTCCGCAACTTAGTGAGACCCTGTTTAAAAATGAAGAATAAAAAATAGGGCTGGGGGTGTGGCTCAGAGGTAGAATGCCCCTGGGTTCAATCCTTGGTACTGCAAAAAAAAATGTTACCTTTCTTCTAACATCTACATCCAAAACTTCACTAATGTATTGTTAAAAAAATCAATTTGACGATGTGTGACCTGGTGTGCTCCATTTCCAGGAAGTTCCTGCTAACTAAACACTTCCCTCATCACTGAGTCCTATCACTTAGCAGCATGAGTAAGATGTTTTTTAAAAAGCCATTTTGAGTAAGAGGTTTATAACTACACCCTAAAAATCCAAATCTTTGTTCTTTTTTTCTTTTCAATTTAACCCAGACACATTTCCATTCAGTTATGCTTTTCATTGGTGAACCAAGCTTGAAATAAACACTTTTCCCCCTCTATGTAGTTAATCGCTTCTCTTTTCCTGCCTGTGCCATCCACAGCCTGGCAGTCCTTGTCCTAGTTGTGCATGTCACCCACCACATTTCAATTGTGCTCAGCATGAAATTTGTTAACCCAGGAGAAGCACAGAAGTGGGTGGAAATTAGAGCCAGGTTTTGTAAGAATTCCTGCCCACTTCTCCCCTTTCACACCTCCCCAGGCATCAGAGCCCTCTAAAGAGTGACTGAACTTGGGTCTCTTTTCATTTGACTTCATCAAAAGTTCAGTAACACCTGATATGCGGAAGCTAGGTAGAACAGGGCATAGGAGGGACTTCAGACAAAGATGGATAAAACCTCAGGTGAACAAAGAAGGAGAACTAACTGAGGGGGATCGGAGGGGGGAGAGGGAAACGCCCTAATGAGCAGGATGTACATATGCAAATATACCAAAGTCAGCTAATATGGTAAGCATGAGAAAGAGGGAAGGAGGAGGGAAGGGGGGTGGGAATTGGGGGAGGGCTAATTGACCGTGGAGTGCATGTATACTTCTACCACTCTGAAACCCATCAAGTTGTATGGTTACAATGCACCAATTAAAAATAGTAATATAAAAAATTTTTAATTAAAAAAAAGTTCAGCAACAGCTGCTGTGTTTAAGTAACAAAAACAAAAAGCGAGCAAGTTTAGAGTCCTTCATCGAGGAATTCATCGAGTTCAGGCCAAAGATACAATCTGGTTTTCATGGAAGAGACGAAAGGGCATAGCTGATGGCTTCCCCGGGTGGAAAGAAGATGACGACAGAAGGCTGTTTCTGCTGAGTGTGCTTATTGGCACGTGTGTCCGGAAACAAATCCCTAACAGCTGAGTAAGATCAAAGGCCTCATCAAAGGGCCATTCGTCAAAGCTAGAACCCCATGCAGTCTGCTGGGAGTCATGTCCTCTGCCCACACCCAGGAGAGTCTGCACAGGTGGACGCAGACCTCACCCCTATCTTGCTGGTGTGAATCAAATAATACCCATGGGGGGGGGCATGAAAGGAAAATTGAGGTCTTTGAGAACTGTGTGGCCCTTTGAGATTCAAGAAAAATTCCTGCCTCCTCCTTCCTTCATTTCCTAGGAAGACTCTAGCTAGCACCAAAAATAGGTTCCCAGTTCTTACTCTTTATAAAAGGTAACACATTGAATGCCAGCAATGATAGTACACAATGTATAATTAGATGCCATCTCTATTCTGTGGGCGCACATTCAGAAGTGATGAACCACTGTGATATAAATGAAAGAAAAGACAGAAAGGACCTCAGGAGCGGGTAAGTGCCAGTCGTTTCACATATGTTTTTTTGTCTAATGCTTTCTCTTGCTGAACTGCAAGGGAGTAGAAAGCTTTGTACCCAAAGACTGCTTTGGGTGTAAGAAGTACTCTAAGAAGTGGAAGAAAATAAGTCTGATTTTGTTTTACCTATTTTTTAATGCCAGATGAAAACAGAGGGAGTTTTCCCTGATCAAGATGATAGGCAGATAGGCAGAAAAGAAATGTCATGCTGAAGGACAACACCGTGACTAGCAGCCACACTTCCTGCTGCATTTCCTTCAGAAGCAGAACTATAAAGGATGGGGCTGGGTGCAGACTCAGAGCAGGCACTGAATTAAGTTTTATGCAATAAAAGATCTTTCTCCATGTGGTCTTCAAGGCCAAGTGCCAAGCAGAAAGAAACAATGGATGCACATTTCAACCAAAAAGAACTTGGAGAGACAATCCATGATGACTTTTATAGGCTCAAGGTCATGAGCCCAGATGTATTTTCCAATAAAGACAGAAAAATAGGAGGTAGTTTTGAACATTGCTAAACATTGTGATGCCTTTGCCAGAGAAATCGTGTCTTAATTTTAAAAGCATTTCAGAAACTGAGTGCTTCTCTATAGTAGTTTCCCCGTATTTTTCAGAGAACAAAACCAAATGTCACCAAATTTGAAAGAACCAAAAATCATACATCCCAATTAAGTTCTCAAGTCAGAACTGAGTTCTCTCTATTGAAGTATTTTCATTAGGAAATCACCTAGTTTCTTATAATATGGGGGACTTGGCTACAATTAGCCTCATGCTTCCTAATTGGGTTCAGACCCTCTTCTAGGAAGTAACACTCCAATGAAAAATTAGGATGAGATCTTACTGGGAGGGCAGTCACAGCAGGAAGATTGTTCCAGGGAGTAATCCCTCCCAGAAATAAAGCCACACACTTCAGTGACAACAGTTGAGCAATGTTCTCAACAGACTTAAGAGGAAGCTGCCACTAGGCAGGGAGGGGGAATGTCACTGCCTGTCAGACACACAGCTTTTTACTTTGGTTTCTTAGGAAAATAGTACATGCCCTTTCTGCTTCCCACTGAGAGTGAATTACTCTTGCCTGCGCTCAAGCAGAGACAGGCTGACTGGGCTGGGAGCACTCAGCTACAGACTATTAAACTGAAGTTGCCTTTAAAGTTGGTTAATGACAAGGAAAATTCTGTGTTTCCATCTATACGTCTAAACTCTGATATGGGAGGAAAAAAGTTTGTGCAGAAAAAAAGGCCTGCATTTTATAAATTTGAATATGTTACTGACTTGACAGCTATAAACTTTTGAAGATTTTGCAACAAAAATAAAACCTGACTTGAAAAATTATTAAATCTGTATTTTATGAGAGTTTAAATGGATACACGTATTCTCAGATAGCCACAAACAAAATGACTTTCCTGGAGGTCAAACTACACAGGGCTTTGTCAAGTAAGGAAGCAGCTCACCTTTCCTTCCACTCTGTACCACTGTCACTGGTTTTGACATTTGTGTAGCACTGCTCTTGACAGCTGGCTTCACAAGTGACCTTCTTGGAGCCGGGTGTGGTGGCGCACGCTTGTAATCCCAGTACTTGGGAGGCTGAGACAGGAAGATCCAGGTTTGCGGCTAGCCTCAGCTACTTAGTGAAGCCCTCCATAACTTAGTGAAACCCTGTTTTAAAATAAAGAATAAAAAATAGAACTGGGGGTGTAGCTTGGAGGTAGAATGCCCCTGGGTTCAATCCCCAGTACCGCAATAAAAAAAAAAAAGAAGTGACATTCTTGGAGAGATCAGGCCAGATAGTGTCAGTTTGCAAATGAGACACAGAGAGGTTAAGTTACTTGCCCAGCATCTCAAATGAAGAAATGATATAGAAGGACATACCTCTTCAACAAGAACTGAAAATCAGTTATATAGCTATCATACTTTCAATCCCAATTGTGAATCATTCATGTTATGTCTACTAAGAAATTTTTCAGTCCAAACCTACAGCAACTTTATTACTCAATAAATTACTGACATACTCAATAAATTATTGATATCTTTATTTATTATTGCAATCATCTCTAGGTGCTTCTAAGATGAATTTTTGGATATGAAATAACTTTAATATAAAACACTACATACTCAGAATTACCCTCCTATATATTGGCCTTACAAAGCCTGGTGTTGTTGTTTATTTGTTTTAATATTCAAAGGCCATTATCTCAATTGTCTAATTATGACCTCATTATAATGTCATATTTTGAACCACTGCTTAATTATTTTAGATAAGTAAAAATTGGTTATTTTAAATGGTCACATAGTTTTAAAACAAAGGAACAATTTCAACTTTCAGAGACTTAGTATTAGCCTTTAATGTAAACTAGAAAAAGAAAAGCAAACTAAATATCATGCTCCATGATTTGTCAACTGTGAAGCACCAAACAAATAAATGCTTGTTGGTGTTGATGAAGGTGAGGATGATGGTGGTGGTGATGATGACATCATTGTTATATCCACTTAAAACCATCAAATTTCCCTTCTGGTCCTTAACTTTAAATCACATATATAATTACCTCTGATCCTAAACTGGTTTTGGAAATGTTAGAGGTGTACATGACTACCTGCCTGGTCTGAAAGTCCAAGCTCTTGACTAGTGATATGCTGATCACAGAACCTACGTTTAATCGGAGTGACAGGAACTCAGTCACTTCTCTGTTCTTTGATCCTGGAACTTATTGAATGGTAGAAAGATTCAGAATGTCATGAAATTTAACTGGAAATGACCTGAGACTAACTTGTTCTTTTCTCAAGCAAAGGACACTGAAAACATCTGGTTCCCTTTCAGAATCAGAACATCCAGTAACCCACGGTGATTTTAGCCAGGTACACAATGTGAACATTTTGAACTCAGATTGCAGTCCATTAAAGAGTTCCTATCTCAAATTCTGCGGCAATCATGAAAATAAGCACTAACTTGTATACCTCGAGCCTAGAGAAAACCAGACAACACTCTGCAAGTAGCTATTCCTGGTTTCTTTCTTCACACTGTTCCTATCTGTAGGACAGCCTAAGTTGTCCCAAAAGTGTCATGCAAAGAGCACCTTCACTCAATCAGGAGGCCCTCCTTTCTGGTGCAACACCCATCCCATCATTACCTTCAGTACTTATTTCCTTAATTCTTGCCGTTGTCTCCCTTCTACACCCCCACCCCCACCCCCAACTTTGTAATCTATGTCAAGTCAGAGACTGAATAACCATCTATTTCTCCTGAGACATGGGTCAGGTTGTGTGGTGTGTGGTGTGGTGAAAGGGCCACAGACTCTGGATCCAGGCTGCCTGGGTTCTAATTTCAGTTCCTTATGATTGTAGGCATTGTCCTTGTCCCCAGATATCCAAAAGTGAAACACCAAAGCCCTGCTCTCATGGAGTTTACATTCTAGTTACGGAAGGGGTAGAAACAGACAACAAATAAGGAGTCAGGCAGTGCTAAGTCATATGAAGAAAGGTAAAGCAGGCTGAGGGAATGCAGCAGGATGGAGGCGGGGAGGCAGCTGCATTCGACAGCATGGTTGGTGGGCCTTTCTTTGTAGGTAACACTTCAGCAGAGGCTTGAACAGAACGAGGCAGCAAATCATGCAGATCTGTGGCATATCCCAAGCAGAGGGAACAATAATGAAATCCTGGAGGCTAGGGGTACTTGGCATGTTCTAGGAGGAGCCAAGAAGTCAGTGTGCCTGAACAATGGGAGCAACCAGGACAGTGCTGGCCACAGGGTCAAGGAGGTGGCAGAGGGCCAGATGGTGCAGTGTTATAGGCCACCATGAGAACACAAGGATTTTGCATTTCACTCAGAGTAAGAAGAGATTATAGGTTTTTGTGCAGGGGAATAATCTGATTTCAATTTCTAAAGGACTCCTCTGTGAAGTATATATTGGGGGAGGGGAGCAAGGGTAGAAACAGGAAGAACAATCAGAAGGCTATTGTAGTCCAGTTGAGGGAGAGAATGGCTAGGTTGAGCACGGTAGCAGTGGAGGTGTCAAAAGTGAGAAGTCTGATTATATTGTAAATATGCTGTCTCATGAGTTGGCTAATGGACTAGTTGTGAAGCAAGAGAGAAAAGAGAGGTCAAAGATAACTGCATCAAGGGGGAGTATGAGAATGGAAATGTCATCGCCTGAGGTGGGGAGGGCTGGAAGAGGAGTAGGTTTGACAGGAGGGGAAAAAAATCAAGATTTTTTTTGGATATGATAAATCTGAGCTGCCCACTGGAAATCTGAGTGGCGCTATTGAGGCAATTTAAATATAAGATTTAGTTCTTCCATCTATAAAAAGTTCAGTAGAGAGAGTGGGGCTAGAGATAGAAATTTTGGAGGCAGAAATTTGGGAGTCACAGTCGGGCATGGTGGCGCATGCTTGTAATCCCAGTACTTGGGAGGCTGAGACAGGAGGATCGGGGTTTGTGGCCAGCCTCAGCTACTTAGTGAGGCCCTCCACAACTTAGTGAGACTCTGTTTCAAAATAAACAACTAAAAAATAGGGCTGGGGATGTAGCTCGGAGGCAGAATGCCCCTGGGTTCCATCCCCAGTACCGCAAAAAAAAAGAAAGAAATTTGGGAGTCATTAGGGGAAAGGCTGGGTGGGTAAGATTTAAAAAATGAAAATACAAATTTAGCAAATAAAAAACTTTTGTTGCTTATCTGAAATTCAAATTTAACTGGGTATTCTGTATTTGATTTGTCAGTCCCATGGCTGGGGCTGGCTGAGATCACATAGGACATTAGATGGGCAGAGGAAAGAGAAGTAGCCCAAGACTTGAGCCCTGGGTCACTGCAATGTTAAGAGATCAGAGGAGGAGGAACTAGAATGAAAAGCAGGAAACACAGTATTTACAAACCAAGAGAAAAAAGTGCTTTAAGGAGGAGGGAGTGATCAACTGTGCCAGCTGCACCTAATAGCACTAGATTTAACAAAATGCATGGGGAAAGGAATGTCTGATTGGAGTAGGTTCAAGAAAAAAATGGAAGGAGAGAAACTAGTGAGAACAAGGACAGGTATTCTTTTAGAGTTTTACCATAATGGGAGCATATACATGGGTCAGTAGCTAGAGGGTGATTTGGGGTCATGGGAGACTGGTTTTTTAAGATAATGGTCATCAGCTGAGGCAGGTGACTGAAGAGACATCCTGTCCGCAGCACAGCCAGGTACTCAACACCAAGAGGCTGGTTCTCTCCCGGCATGCAAACCGGAGCTTCAGCAACCAGGTAACTGTGGAAGAACCACTGTGGGTCCCAGAGCAGAGTGTCCAAGATGCATACACTGAACACTAAAATGACTTTATCCCCAGAAAGCATCATTGCCCCTCAGGTGGAAAGTGCTCCTGCATGTAGGTCTCCTGCCCTGGGGACATTAGGTGGACCTGGGTGGCTAAGCACAGAGGATGCTACTTCCTGTGACTTCTGGAAAACCAGAGAAATCTAAAACAATGGCTTGCTATCTTTTCAGCAATCAGGGATCTTGTTTCTGGATAGGAACAGCCATCATGAAATGGGTATTATACATTATTTCTACTGCTCAGATGCTTAGGGCCTCAAAGAGGCAACCCTGGGTCTTAGGCATGTCCTTGCAGCATTTAGTGACAGGGACAGAGAATACAAACCAGATACAAGGGGTGGCTGGGGGAGACTCAAAGCCCAGCAAGAGGTAATCAGCAGCAGGGCTGGCAGCCAGACACCTCCATGAATCATGGAACCAGAACTTTCAGCAGTGAGATGAGAGGCCCCAATGAGTCTAGTGACCTGGGCTGACAAAGCCAATATGGCACCTGCCCCCTGGATCCTCCCAGACAATGGATTATATCAGTGCTCAGAAATACAACTCAAGAATTTGAAGAAACAGGAGTAATCAGTATGCTTAGACAATATGTATCTATTTTATTAATGGCCTAAATACGCTTCATGTTTATGAATTTGTATATTATCTTTCTTGGGAGTAGGAAAGTCTAAGCTATATTTCTCCTAATTTTAACATTTTCTATACTAAAGTTATATGCTTTCCTAAGTTTACTAAAAGTTGGTGGTACATCAATGCCCATTTTATTAATTCTTCCATGGAAACCTGGTAATAGCTCCTATCTATGCTTTGTATCATAGTCTATTCAGTTTTAAATGTATAACAATTAGCAAAGTTTGCTTTAGCCTGTTTCATGAAAAACCTATTTATTGTGTTACTGATTTGGATTTTGTGTGTGTGCCTGTGGTACGGAGGATTGAACCCAGGTGCATTCTACTTCTGAGCTACACTCCCAGCCAATATATATATATATATATATATATATATATATATATATATATAAATTTTATTTATTTTTTGAAACAGTGTCTCTCTAAGTTGCTGAGACTGTCCTTGAACCTGAGAACATCCTGTCTCAGCCTCCCAAGGGCTGGGATTACAGGCATGTGCCACCTTTCCTTGCTAATTTGGGTTTTGAACAAATGATTTATATTTCATTAAGGGATGAGAGCCTGCTTCATGTTTTGTATCTGTTCGCATAATATGTCCCCTCATTCACTGTATGTGTTTATGAAGCTTATGATCAATACCTATGTTTAAAAATTTTTAAAAGATGAGATCTTTTATTCTGCTGGAAACAATCAATCAAGTAAAGAAAAGGAGTGGCAACCATGCCTATAATCCCAGTACTTGAGAGGCTGAGACAGGAGGATCACAGGTTCAAGGCCAGCTTCAGCAACCTAGTGAGACCCTGTTTCAAAATAAAAAAGAATAAAGGCTGGGTGTGGTGATGCATGCCTATAATCCCAATACTTGGGAGGCTGAGACAGGAGGACCTCGGGTTCAAGACCAGCCTCAACAACCTAGCAAAACTCTATTTCAAAACAAAAATTGTGCCGGGCATGGTGGTGCACGCTTGTAATCCCAGTACTTTGGGAGGCGGAGACCGGAGGATCCGGGTTCGCGGCCAGCCTCAGCTCTCTCTCTCTCTCTCCCTGTCTCTGTCTCTCTCCCTCTCTACTTCGTGAGGCCCTCCGCAACTTCGTGAGACCCGGTTTCAACATAAAGTATAAAAAATAGGGTCGGGGTGTAGTGCAGAGGTAGAATGTCCCTGGGTTCAATCCCTGGTACCGCAAAAAAAAAAAAATTATAAAAGGGCTGGGGGTGTAGCTCAGAGGTAGAGAGCCTCTGAGTTCAATCCCCAATACCATAAATAAATAAATAAATAAATAAATAAATAAATAAATAAAATTAAAAAGGGCTGGGGTGTAGCTTGGAGGTCCAATACCCCTGAGTTCAATCCCCAACACCAAAAGAAAAAGAAAAAGAAAGGGAAACTGATCCTGCAGGAAAGAGAATACAGAGTTGCAGCAGTGCTGTCCTTGTGTGCTGGAGGTTGAGGTGTCAAGCGGAAGGACTCTGCTTCAGAGGTGAGGGACAGTTCACTCATTACAACAGCCCAGCTGGTTTGTGGGTACAGATGCTGATAGGTTATAAATTCTAGTGGCAAAGGCATGTGGAATTTCTCTCTGTTGCTTGTATCCTTTCAGTAAAATAAGAAATTAGATTATGGGCTGAGAGTTCGGAGTGGAGGAAGTTTAAAGTGACAGTTGAGGAGGGAGGTAGAGGGAGAACTGACCAGGGCAATGCTATAAGATTGGTTAACTGCACGATCCACTTGCGGTTCATGGTAATTAATTCAGAATAGGATCATGGGGAAAAAAGGAGTAAGGGGCCGGGCATGGTGGCGCATGCTTGTAATCCTAGTACTCAGGAGGCCGAGACCGGAGGGTCGCAGGTTCGCGGCCAGCCTCAGCTACTTAGTGAGGCCCTCCGCAACTTAGTGACACCCTGTTTCAAAATAAACAATAAAAATAGGGCTGGGGGTATAGCTCAGAGGTAGAATGTTCCTGGGTTCAATCCCCAGTACTGCAAAAATAAAAAAAGGAGTAAGGGAATTGAGGATGTATGGAAAAAATTATTCTGGTCGTAGGCCATAGACTCCAAGCCTATACTATGGTCTGAATGTGTCTCTTCAAAGTTCTTATGTTGATACCTAATCCCCAGTGTGTTGCTATTAAAAGGTGAAGCCTAGCTGGGCGTGGTGGAGCATGTCTGCAACCCCAGTACTTGGGAGGTTGAGACAGGAGGATCACAGGTTCGAGACCAGCCTCAGCAACTTAGCAAGACTCACAGTAGCCTAGCAAGACCCTATTTCAAAATAAAAAATAAAATAGGGCTAGGGGAGTAGTCGGAAGTAGAATGCCCTAGTATCATTTAAAAAAAAAAAACAAGTAAGGCAGAGCCCTCATGAATGGGATCAGTACTGTTATAAAAGAGGTCCAGGGGAGCTCATTGGCCCCTTCTACCATGTGATGACACCGCAGGAAGGTGCCCTGTCTGAGGCAGCCTGTGAGCCCTCACCAGATGCCGAATCTGCTGACTCGTCTGTTTTGGACTTCTCAGCCTCCAGAATTGTGAGCAATAAATTTCTATTGTCTATAAGTAACTCAGTCTAAAGTATTTTGTTGTAACAGTCCAATTGGACTAAGACAACCTGTTAAGGAGGAAAGTAAAGCTCTGAGAGGAGGCATAGTGAGTGCGAAGGTAACTGGGTCAAGGGATTGGAGGTAAGGTAGAAGAGCTGTTGCGTCTAAGTACTAGAGGGAATGTGCTGGAAAAATAGGAGATCAGGATGTTAAGAATTGAAATTCTGGAAGGGGTACATTTCCATAAATATTCCTATTACTTGCCATTATTTCTAAGGTTCAATAAAAATCAGTTGGATGCTGCCTAAAAATACTGCACAAATGACAATGAGTGGGGCTTGGAAAGCTCCCCTCCCTCCCTTCCTTTTTACCCTCCTTTTCCTCTCTCCCCTCCCAACACTCTACCACCCCCACTTCACTGAAACTCACCCTCCATAATTCTGAAATGAAATATAACTGCTCAAATGGGAATTTAACTGAAACATATGAAAACCAATCCCTGATGAAAGAGCATGCCTCCCCATTCGTACCAAAGATGTAGGAAAAAAACATAAAAAGAGCATGTTGCTGATAGAAGCTGAGAGGAGGAACATAAGCAATAGTTGTCTCTGACATTTAAGTAGGCCTGATGCTGGGTGTTTTCAGATTTATGTGACTGATAAATAATACAAGATTCCCCGTAGAGGACAAATCCAAGTGAAAAATAACCAATTGAGAAGAGAGGTATGTGGTTAGTAATCTCAAAAGAAAAGGCTGAACCATCCTGAAACCCAAGATATCAAATGGCTGTTTTTCACCCATAATATTGCGCTCTTGACAATTAAATTGCTTTCCAACTGCCTCCTCTCTCTCTCTCTCTCTCTCTCTCTCTCTCTGCTTCTCTCTCTCTCTCTCTCTCTCTCTCTCTCTCTCCCCCTCCCTCCCTCCCTCTCTCTGAAAAGTCTGTAATGGATTAAAATCTCTATCCAGGTAAACTGAGGCCCTGCCTATTGAGGAAGAAAAGTCAAAGTCATTTTTTGTATTAATAGGGATTAATCCTGGAATGTTCTTTTATTTAGAAAAATATATTTCTGTTTTCCAAAACCTTTCTATTTTCCTTCTCATTCAAACATTCTAGCAAAATTCTTCTCCACGTCCAGCATTTCTAAGCCAGACGTGGAGAAATACTCATTTGGGAATATTTCTCAGAGAAGGGAGGTATGGGTAGAGATTGCTGAGCTTTTTCCTAGGAGTGATCTGATTTCAAAAATGAAGAAAATATCCATCCACTGTTTTACACTAAAAAAGTTAACATTTTGGCATTTGTATTTAATGAAAAGAAATGCAAATAGTTAATGAACATATAAAGAAATGTTCACCATCATTAGAATGTGTTTATCTAGTACATATAGTACTATTATGGGTCAGACACTGCCCTAGGCACCAGGCACCATTGTAAATCTTTATAAATAGTAACTTGATAATCCCAATAATAATCCTATGTGGAAGGCCAGGCATAGTGGTGCACACTGGTAATGCCAATACTTGGGAAGCTGAGACAGATGGATTGCAGATTGGAGGCCAGCATGCAGTAATTTAGCAAGACCTGGTCTCAAAATAAAAAAAAAATAAATTAGGGCTGGGGGTGTAGCTCAGTGACAGAGCACCCCTGGGATCAATCCCCAGTACCACCAAATAATAATAATAATCGTCTGTGGTAGGTAAAATTATTTTCCCTATTTTCAATGGGAATGATGAAACTGATTGACAGAGAAATTAAGTAACTTTCTAAGGTCTCACAACTATAAGCAGTCAAGATCTAGACCCATGCTCTTAGATGCTATGCCAAGTGAGCTTACCAGGGAAGTACAGATTCAATCATGATACCATTTTCTATTCTAGGATTGGCAAAATTGGTAACATCAAGTGCTGGTAAAGGTGTGGGCAACTTAATATCCATGTGTTGTAACTTTTTTTGTTTTTGGTACTTAGGATTAAACCCAGGGTTGTTCTACCTCTGAGTAGAACCTCTGAGTAGCCCTATTTTGAAAGTGTCTCGCTAAGTTATTGAGGCTGGCTTTGAACCTGCGATACTCCTGTCTCAGCCTCCCAAGTACTGGAATTACAGGCATGCGCCTCCACATCCGGCTGGTTTTAACCTTTTTAGAAGGTAATCCAGCAGTATTCACTGAAGTTTATAGGGCATATTCTGCCATAGGAACGCTGGCCTACAAGAATAAAAGCACCAGTATATAATGCTATACATGGAATTTCAGGGTTGTTTGTAGCAGACAAAACTGGAAATAGAACAATGTCCATCACAGGAGCTATGGTTAAATAAATTGTTACATTCACAGTATGGGATAGTATGAAGCTATTATATGACTTTGATCTGTATCTATTGATCTAGAGAAAGTTGCAATAATGTATGTAAGTCCCAATTTTTTTGTAAATTTTTTAGCATATTTAACTGTGACCTGAGGAAATAGAGCAGAGGAGATTATTAACTGTTTCGATATATATTAATGAAGTGCTTGATTTTTTTATACAAGTGTGTATTGCCTTTACAATTTAAATATCTAATTGAGTTAAAAATAATTATAAATGTAAATGTAGTAATCAGCCTAGAAAATATGTTTTAGATCTTCAGCTCCACATAGAAAATTATATGAATAATATAGCTTTTCAAATCGAACATGAAAGAGTTATTTATATTCATGGGGCCCTCTTACATACAGGCACTGTAATTTATAATTTTCAGCAATTACAGCATAAACATTAATTTTCCTTAATGGGCATTTCTAGCAACAAAAAGAAGAAGGAATAATTTTCTCACTCTTTGTCTAATAGTACAACTAGCTAGTAGAGAGTAATTTCATTTTAAAAATCAGTGCATGATCTACAATCTCCATTTCTAGTCCTTTGGTTTCACACTCAAATGGAGAGAGAATGAATATTTGGGAGGAAAATGGAGAGCCAGTGATGTTGAAAGGTTTAAAAACTCCCTCATTTGATAAAAAGAAAATTCGATGCACACTTCTCTAGCTTTAAGACCATCTCTCTCTTCTATGCTATGCAAAACTCAGAGGTAAAGTTGAAATCTGATGTCATGGCTGAAAATGTTGGTGGGGAAATGATTTCCGGTGGTGTTAACCACAGGCTCTGCCCAGGCTGGTGAAATTTAAAGTGCTGCTGCCATCTTCAGGAGTTCTCCATTGTGATATTTGAATAAAGTTTCAAGTAAGTTGGATACAGCCTCATAACCTTTTCCAGGAATTTAGAGTTGCAGCACCCCATGACTGCTACAAGGAAGGTAATTTCTCATAAAAGCTCCAGACCATTCCCTGGAAAAGCAGCTTTTAGTGTGTGCATTTAATATTATGAAGTGTAAGTTTCTCCCTTTTAGAGGCAATATGAATTGAGTTAAGATTTGGGGTCCAAAAGAAGGGCATGACTGAGAAGGGTGCCAACACTTTTAAAAAAATGGCGTGGGAGGGTCATGTTATAAAATTTGCAATGCACCTGCTGGCTTTGAAGCCCCTTGAGTTAGTCTCTCTGAGGACCCACGTTCAATTTCCATGGCCAACATTAAGTTTGGTCAAAAGGAACCTGTGGACTTCCATTCTTACCTGATTTGTTTGTTGACTGGTTTGTTTATTAATTCTGGGTTGTTGTTTTGTTTGTTTGCAATACTAGGAATTGAACCCAGCAGTGTTCTACCTCTGGGGGCTATACCCCAATCCCTATTTATATATTTTTTTATTTTGAAATAGGGTCTAAGTTTCCAAGGGCCTCACTTAAGTTGCTGAGGCTGGCCTCAAACCTGTTATCCTCCTGTCTCAGCCTCCCAAGTACTGGGATTACAGGGTGTGTGCCACCATGTCTGGTTGTTTATTAATTCTGAATCTGTCTTTCTTCTCTGATTGCTTGAGTTACAGATAGTAGACAGAAAAGGCCAAATTGTCTATCAGTGCTCTCAGCATGAAGCTCTCCTTCTTTCCCAGAAATAATTCTACTTCACTGCTTTGTGAAGAAAAAGTAATTAAGCCCTAAAAAAAAATGGGCCCATTACACTATCTTTCTTCATGACAGTTAGAGATGCTGATACCCACAAATGGTCTGGGAGACCATGAGAACATGGGCTCTCAGGAAGCAGCAGTCCAATCTTCAAGCCATGGTATCACAGTATTGTCTGCAAATGCTCTTGGAAATACTGAAGTTTTCATACAGCTCACTTCACATTCCTTCCTTTTTGTTTCTTCACTTAAGCAATCTTAACGTCTCATAGAAAGTTGGGGTGAACCTTACAGAGCCCATTTTTGCTCATGATTTGCATTATTAAAGCAGAGGGTAAAGACTTTAAATTCACCTTCAGAAAAATTCCACATCATTTTAGGAGATATTTAAGTGCCCTTTCATCACAAATTTCACAATTAAAAAATGCATATTGAGAGAGTGGATACTACATAGCTAGCGCCATTATGGATGTTATGTCATCAGCATGATGCTTCAGAAACTCTGCTGGATTTGGAAGATTGTCATTGTCTTCTGAGATTTTTCCCTTGGAGTCTATTCGTTTCTTCAGCTAAGACTTTCTATTAATATACTAGGTATTCTGGTAGGCACTTTTTATATGCTACATCTTCATACTTTGCAGTAATTCTCTGAAGGTCATACACCCCCATTTAGCAGATAAGGAAACTGGGACATAGTTTAAATGGTTGCATCTAGCCACGTAGGATGGGAGCCAGAGTGTGCCTTACTCATGCCCATATTGCTTGCGCAATTGCATCACCAAAGCTGGGGGAACGACTTTCTTTCTGAGCTCCTTCCTTCCTACTATGATTATGAAACAGTTCACCCAATGAATATTTGACTCTTTGCTATAGTCAAGACATTGTGGGTTTTATTAATATAGCACTTGGAGAGGAAAAAATAAGTCAGGCCTAAAATTAGACCATAAAACAAGCAAAATTATAAAAATGGAAAGTATGACTCAAAGCATATTGAGCTATTTGTGCTCACTGCCACTGGGGGCATTGCTGACTTGTCAGTGGAAGAACAGGTGAACAGATTGTGCACTGAAGAAATTCTATAAGCTGAAGATAATTTTTAACCCCTCTATGATACTACATAATAAAAACAAGTAGGTAAATACCTAAGACATACAAAAATGCATTTAACCACAATTTGGCAGCAAGGTCAAGCTATACATTAGAATTTTTATTTCTACTTTCCTTCCTATCTCCATTACATCTGGCCACCCAAGCCTTGAAATAGGAAAACAAATGATCTGTTGCAAAATGTACCCCATCTTGTTTTATGTGGGATGTTGTTACTATTTCTGGATCTCAGAACCTGTAGCCTTAATTCAATGTTAGGGCAAATCTGGCCATGTTCAATTTCACTGCACTCACTACTCTTCTTCCTACAGAGCTCCAACTGGCCTCCAAATGTTGAACAGTGAAGCCACCATCTCAGCCCAGTGCCCTCAGAAGTCTTTGGTGCCACTACACAGCTGCTTACAGCTTAATGAACCACTGTTTAGTGTGCTGCTAAATGAGGTTGCAAAGAGCGAACCATCTCTAATGGCATTGGTTTTCACTCGAGGAAAGGAGTGCTTCTCCTCACTTGCCAGACTTCACCTGAAGGACAAAACATCCCCAGACCTTTGTGTGTGGGTGAGCCAGCAACTCTTCAGGGAGCAGATCTATGACTCTGCATGCTGATCTGATTTTCTGCTCCAGCGGTCATCATTAATATTAATGCTAAATTGGAAGGCGAGACATTGGGGTCCTCAGGCAGAAAGTCAGCACAAAAAGCTGACTGTGAATTAGCCAGGAAGAATAGGCCAGAGCTAGTGCTACTAATGATGAAAGCCGTACATTGCTCAAGTGTTTTTTGAGGAGCTCAGACAAATGCTACACAGACTCAGCAGTGAAATCACTAGTCCTATAATGACATTACATATACTTAAGATGAAAAACTGAGGAAATTGTTGGAATTTTTGTCTAGGGATGTATTCCGTACTCAAGGGGTCCCTCTCCCTAGAACTGCTAAGGACATTTGAGCCTCTTCATGGAAATTGACCCAAATGTTGTGAGTGCTCATTTTTCCTAATCATTTCAACCCCAGCATAGAGAACTAGACTCAGCATCTGTGACATTCCCCAGCCACACCCTCCTTAGCTCACTGGATGGCTTCTCAGTTATTCCAACATCTCCAGCTTCAGCAGCTACAGCAGGCCCTCCCCCACCCCTCCTTGGCCTTTGCATTCAATGTCATCAGGTCTTTCTTTGTGAGGTCCATCTCATTGGCCTTCCACCTGTCTTTCCCTTTGTCCAGATCCTCATTGTTGAACTCTTGACCCCTAGCCAGTCCCTTGGCCTGGCATCCTTACAGCATAAATTAATTTTCCTAATGTACCACATTACCCCATCGGAACCCTATCGTGGCACCCAAGATTTTAGAGTAGTGTTCTGATTTCTCAGCCTGGCATTCCAGGCTTCTGTGATCATTCCAGGGCTTGGACTACTTCCCTACTTTGCTGACACCACTCCAACTAGACCAGCCTCTCTTCCTGTTCGTGGAACAGGCTACATGCATTTCTGTCTCCGTACCATTATTCAGGCTGATCTGCTGGCCCCTTCTCTGATATAAATCTTACATCTTTTCAAAAACTCAGCTTACATGAACCACTACCACCCTCCCAGAAAGCATCCCAGTTCATCTATCTGTGTTCTTTTCTTCTCAACACTATTTCTTGGGGTTGGAGGTTATAGCTCAGTAGTAAAGCATGTACTCAGCATGTGAAAGCCCCTGGTTCAATCCCCAACACTAAAAAAGAAAAAAAATATTTTATGTTACTATTTCCCATGAGAATTTACAGCTAACTCCTGCAGAGATTGCTGAATATGCCATTCATTTACCACTTGCCATGATAATAGTAGCTAGCACATACAGTGCTTACTATATGCCAGGCTCTGCTTGCTTCCGTATATCAGCCTATTTTTAAACCCACAGCAATCTTATGAGGCAGGTGCTATTATTATTCCTCTTTTAAAGATCAGACATTGGGAGTTTATGTAACTTGCCCACGGTTACCCAGCTAGAGAACTACAGAGCCAGGATTTTGACCCAGTCAGCACCAGACACTCTACTCTTTATTATACTACATTTCGGATAGATCATCTTTTATTATCCACCAGTTGTTTATGCTTACTTCTATCTTCCCGGCCAGATCTCTAAGGGTAACTACTATGTCGCTTATCTCATTTTATCCTTTGCCATGTCTAGCGTAAAGTTTTGAGCATGGTTAGTTCTTTCTAGTTTGCTGATCATGTCTGCCTTGAAGTTTTCCTAAATGCTTTCTGGTGGTGGGGGCGGAAATGTGGAATATAAACAAACAAATTTTAGAGGTTTCTTGCACACCAATCTTTCTGAAAATCTATGACTAGACTTTATGAAGACTTTTGTCATCTTCCTTGAATCATAGTCTTGAAAACCTGACTGTAGAGAATGTCTGAATTCTAGTAATAAGGGCTGTAAAGTGAATCTGCCTCCCCACACACATACACCAATTTCTAATGATATTTAAAATGGCTTTCACAGGGAAAACAATTCCCCCCAAAATAATTCTCACATGCATTAAATTCAAAATTACTGTTGAAAAAGGTTTGGGGAGGGTTGTCAGACTTGAAATGCTGGCTACAATGTTCTCCCAAAAGAACTGTTTGCAACATTTAGATCTTTAGAATGTATCATTCTAAGTGTATAATCACCCATGAGGCCAAAAATCTTGTCTGATATCACCCTTATATTGTTCAAAACACCTAGTATAGTGATAGATACATATTAGCTCTTTAAAATTTTTCTGGATTGATTTGCCCAAGTTTAGGATTTTCTTGCCATTACTGTTTTTCCCATCTTTCCCCAGAATATATTAATTTCTCCCAAGCCTACAGATTCCCTTTGTGAATCTTCCAGCCCCTGCAGTTTTGTTCCCTTTGCACATCTCTCTCTGGACGATTACATTGTCTACTATGTAGAGTTAGCCTGTAATATCATATTTACCAGCAGGTGCTGCCATTTGCCATAGGATTTGCAATTTTCAGAATTCCCTAAACCTGAGACTCCAGATTGCGTAAAATAGTACAGTGCCTAATTTATCAACTTGGCAGGTTTGAAAAGCTATAAAGTCAGTTACTTAAAATGAGTGATACTTGTAATGTGCTGCACAGTTTTAATGAGCAGAGCTCTACTGCTCTATTAAGACAACAGGAGACCACGTTGAGAAAACAAGCAGCAAGAATGTGAGGTTAAGAGAATAGCAGGGAAACTTGCCTCATACCCAGGAGACCCCAGAGGGAACAATATGTTCCACAAACAATTGAGTTCTCATTGGCAAGTAAAAGAGACTCATCTTAGTATTTTTCATCTCTGTCCTCCATTTCCATACTAGGTAAACTCTTTATATCTCAGATAAAAATTATTCCAGTATCTGTATGTCTTTTTTCCCACTCCAAGCCACCCTATGCATTTCTGGAATAATCTTTCTAGAATGACACTAAAAACCTTCAGTGATGCTCAAATGCCTACAACCAAGGCAGCCCTCTGCCGGTATGACACATCAGGCCCTGTATCCAGTCTCAAGTTACCTGTCCAACCTGACTTTTTATTATTCCCATATTCTCCACTTTGACAAGACAGGGATTTTTATTCTTTCCCACAGATTAAGCTCATTCCCATCTAATACCTTTGTGCCTGTGAAGCCACATACCTGAAATGCTCCCCTTCTCTTGACTCCTTAGTCAAAGCTATTGCTATATTAATTTCCCAGGAGTAACTAAATGCATGGGACATTGCTGGTTAATATAATCCCTTCTCCCAGCATCTCTGAAATATAGGACAGGCATGCTATGACAAGACAATATTAATTAAATACACAACCATATAACACTTACATCAAGCCTTAAGAAGACAACATACTGGTTATTCCTGGGGGACCTTAGTCAGCACAAACCCTTCTATGGTCCCACAGTCATTTTTTTTTTTTTTTTTGCGGTACCGGGGATTGAACCCAGGGGTGTTCTACCTCCGCGCTACACCCCTGGCCCTATTTTTTTTTATACTTTATTTTGAAACCGGGTCTCACAAAGTTGCGGAGGGCCTCACTAAGGAGAGAGAGAGAGAGAGAGAGAGAGAGAGAGAGAGAGAGACAGCTGAGGCTGGCCACGAACCTGGATCCTCCAGTCTCTGTCCTCCCAAAGTACTGGGATTACAAGTGTGCGCCACCACGCCCAGCCCACAGTCATTTTTGCACTCCCAGCTGGAATGTGATGTAGAAGCAGACTCTGCGCCCTCTCGGGACTTGTCTTGACTACATGAGTGGAGTTTCAGAGGTAACAGGGAAAATCCTCTAATCCATTTAAAGCACTATCTTTCCTCCCTGCAAGCCCAACCCACATTTTCTTAATCTCTTTCCTTTCTGAAAGTCAAAGGCTACATTGTGTGCCTCCCTATTCCAGACCTAAAGGACACAGATCTTATCACCCACGGTACCACCAGAGGGAGGGCTGCCATCATGATGTTCCCCTTCTCTATATTTTCACAGGTGGCCAGACTCACTTCCTAACTCCAGTTAGTCTTCTGAGGGCCTTTCTGCCCAATTAGCCAACTTCTGTCTCCTCTCTGATACATCCCCAATTGTCCTATTTAGAAGCAGAAATCAAAGGTTTAGAATCAAATTTTAGCTCCACTACTTTCTAGCTGACATATTTGAACCCATTTCCCCAGAAGTAAATGGGAATGAAAATTTCTACAAATTTAAGAATGAGTTCGACCGGGTGTGGTGGTGCATGCTTGTAATCCCAGTATTTGGGAGGCTGAGACAGGAGGATCGCAAGTTCGCGGCCAGCCTCAGCTACTTAGTGAGGACCTCTGCAACTTAGTGAGACCCTGTTTCCAAATGAAGAATAAAAAATATGGTTGGGAGTGTAGCTCGGAGGTAGAATGTCCCTGGGTTCGATCCCCAGAACTGAAAAAAAAAAAAAAAATCTACCAAGTGGCCAAGCGCGGTGGCACACACTTGTAATCCCAGTACTTGGGAGACTAAAACAAAAGGATCACAGGTTTGAGACCAGCCTCAGCAACTTAGCGAGACCCTGTTTTAAAAAAAAAAAATCTGGTTGAGGGTGTAGCTCAGAAGTAGAAGGTCCCTGAGTTCAATCCCCAGTTACACACATACACACACACACACACACAATCTACCAAGTGACATACACAAATACAATGGCATATATTTCTGTACCACTCAACAGTGGTCACAAACATAGTGTTCATCCAGGTGGCAAGGACAATGTGAACATAGTTAAAATCCTAGCAGGGTAAAGGAACCCTCCAGTTCACTTTTCTTAGCAAAAGAGAATTTGTCTACCAGCTCTATCTGAATGCCATCCTAGTGGACACAGAGCTCCTGTGAGATCAGAACACTGCAAATGCAAGTGATGGCTCATAAATCAGCCTCTGTCAGCATTATCCTTATACAAGCCAGGCTTCAGCCCTAGCAGGAGACAAACTACAGCCACCTATGAGGCCATATAAAGAATTCGGGGAAAGATCATCGTTTTTAGCCATTCTCCCCCACTATGCCCCAAGTTTCCTCATTAGAGCTTCATTTTTTCAAGCATGGGAGAGTTTAATCTTAGAACAACTTTTATTAAAATTAAAAGACTCATGAGCAAACAAGCCCTTAAATCTCTTTCATCTCTTAGCTGAGTTTAGCAGAAGGTAAATAAAAGAACAAGGTCTTGCAGGAATGGAAATCGGGGTGGGCAGGGAAGTATGAAGGGCCATGGAGAATCATGAGAGGGTCAAAGAGGAGACCAGCAGAGCCAAAGACAAATTCCATGCTCCTCCTAGTTTGCTTTAGCCAGGGCTTGTTGATAAAATGTTGTTTGTTTGACTTTAATTCTTTCTGTATCCTGCACCTTACATTTAGCCTGGATGCCCAATGAAGCCCATATCCAAGCAAAAGTGGAAGGAATGTGTATGTCTTACATTTTAAATTTATCTCTGAAGCCATCTCAGCACACACAGAGGCTGGTGGGGGCAGGTGGAAGTGGCCTGGCTTTGTGGGTTTGAATCCAGAACGGATGGGGCTTCCCGCCCTTGCTCGGCAGCATGGCACTGGAGGTAAGCCCCTGGAAACGTGGCAGAGCCCTGCTTAGCTGTGTCTGCTCCTCCTCAACATGCTTCCTTTTCTATCTACAGTATTTAGAAATATGAGAGACGACGCTGCAAAGAACACAAAGGCTTTTGCAAACCATCTCTGGTTTCATTTTCAAAGCTGTCGCTATCAGGGTTAGATTTAGCAACTTGGCATTCACTGGGTAGGACCACCCCTGTTGGCAGCCATCTGGAGTGTTCTGGAGAATTTTTAAAGAGGCATTGCTTGGAGAGTGTTTTCTAGTGGAGAAAGCTCTGGTGTTCAATTCAGGAAGCCTGGGCTTGAGCCACCACCAGGAGCTAAATGACCTCAGGTGATCCACTACCCTTGCTTGGACCTTGGACCTCTGTCTCCTCATCAGTGAAGTGATTTGGCAATGCCCTGCAATTTCCTGCAAGATCTAATAGTCTAGGGCAGAGGCTCCCAAAGTGTGGCCACTGGAGCAGCAGCATTAGTATCACCTGGGAACTTAGAAAGGTACATTCTCACCTCCCACCTAGGAGTCATGAGCCACGTATTCTGAGAGTAAAGTCCTGCAATCTGTGTGGAAGAAACCCTCCATGCAATTCTGACATAGTCAAATTTGAGAATAACTGTGGTAAGGTTTTGCTTTTCCCCTTTCCTCTCTGGGTATACCTGGGCAACGCTGAGTTACAGTGGGTCAAAAGTATGCTAGAGAACAAGCCAGACACTCACTTGCAAATGTCAGCTGACTAGGAAGCTAGAGAGACCCAATTCAGAGATGTGGATAGGAACTCTGAGGGAGAAAGAAGCCTCGGTCACTTCCCCAGACCCTTCCATGGCCCAAGTTCCAGAAAGCCCCGAGACTGTCTACAGAACAGGCATCCTTTTGGTTATGTTCTCATAGCACATTTCTACAGTGTCAAAAGTAGCAAGCGCAAACGTGTTCTTGGTTAATGATGCCAACATATCTTTTCACTATTTTTGTCTCTCATCACCATAGATACGTCATTTAGTGCTGGGCAAGGAAAACGACTTTCTTCATTTTAGCTTTTTGTTTTCCTCTCTACCTTTTTCTGACAGCTCTTCATTTCCTCTAAGTTATCAGGGGCAACCTGCAACTGTGTTGCTGGGTTCCACAAGGGAACCACAGTTTCCTAGCAACAGCAGAGCCTGCTGGGCCATTCTATGACTCACCAGCTCAGGGCAGCTCTCGATAAACTGTGTGGCTTGCAGAGGAACCCTCTGTGGGCTCCACACTGGAGCTTGCATGTCTTCGTAGCCTTCATAGGGCGACAGGATTTGAAGAGAACAGATCATTGATAGAACATACAAAATGACAATAGGGCACTCTTTTTATTCTAAGCTGAATGGATCTTAATTCTTGATTATTCTATGGCATATTGGAGAAGGAAAAGAAAGACGAAGAGAAGTAAGGGTGGAGGGAAGAAGAAAGAAAGGGAGGAAGGA
This sequence comes from Glis glis, assembly GCA_004027185.1. Lineage (NCBI taxonomy): Eukaryota > Metazoa > Chordata > Mammalia > Rodentia > Gliridae > Glis > Glis glis. Next base: position 49,641 of record PVJS01006851.1, read on the forward strand.
AAGAAGACTTCATTTTCAACAAGCCTCTATTGAGCATCTGCAGCCTATCCTTTAGCTAGATATTGAAGTTGCAAAATCAATGACAGGTCCTTGCCCTCAGGAAGCTCATATTCTAATGGAAGAAGCATTATTAATAGATCATGATAGGTGTCATATAGGAGAAATACTGCTTCTAAGACAAAGTATAACTGCCCGGCCTCGTGAACCATCATGAGGCCTCTTTCAATTTTGTAATTTTTCTATTTCACTATACAAGCATCCTTATCGTTGACATTTTCAAGAGTATTAAGTTATACATACTATGGCTCTTACAATGGGTTGGATCTCAATATCTTTGGTTATATTACCATTTTTTTCCTTCATGCTATGAATTTGGATCTTTTCTCACTTTTTTGTAATGAGGATATCTAAGAGTTTTTGTCTTTTATTGATCTTTTTGAAATGGGCTCTTGGTAAATTGATCAATTCCACTCTTCTTTTAAATGTATTGATTTCTGTTTTTATTTTTATTGATTTTTTCTCTTGCTTTCCTAAAGTTATATTGGTTTTTTATGTCCTCTTGAATTGAGGCCATAATTGAATCCATTTATTTTCATTTTTCTTGTGTACTAATAAAAGCACTTAAAGCTGTGAATATCTCTGATTTTAGGTTTGGCTGCTGCCATATGTTTTAATATGAAATATTGTTGAATATCCTTATTTACTTTTGTTGGCTTGATCTATCAAAGGGATTAAAGTCACCCTCTAAGATTATGGTTCTTGCAGATTTCTCTTTGTGTTTCCAAGAGGTTTTGAATTATTTGTTATGAATTGCACTTGTTAGCAATAAAAAAGGAAGGAAGGAGGGGAAGTAGGTAGGGAAGAAAAATCTCTTCTTCATCTTATTTAATGGTCTGCACCTTGAATTCCACACCATCATCTGATATTAATTTTGTCAGTCCTGATTCATTGTTCATGCCTTCCTTACTTTACATAGGAATGTATTTTTGTATTTTGACTCAGCGTACATAGTCCTGGACCTGTTGACCCCCCTATTTATTCCTTGTCTTTCTCTTGCTCCATGCTGCATCCCAGTGGGTCCCCTACACAGTAAGTCAACTGGCTTCCATCTGAGTCTGGCCAATAGAAGAAACCAGTGGGAGAAAAATTGAAGCCAGGCTGTTTCCCTCCCCCTGCTTCTGATGTGCTGCTTTCCGTAAGAGCTGCAGCTTCTGTCTGGCTCCAGTTCCAGATGGATAGGCCTGTCTTGGTTCCAGCTTCTGCCAAGTGACCCTAGTAATTCTACCTTCTCCTTTTGTCTTTCTAGTATTGAGCATGTAATGGCTTCCGGGGGCTACAATCTCTGGGCTGCCTCACTGCCCCCTATTTAGCGCCTTTGCTCTTCTAGCCCCTAAAAGGGGCTAGAAGGGTGTAACCAATTTCCTGCATTAGATTCCCTTGGTTTTAAATATTCAGGGTGGTTTCTGTTTTCCTGAGTGAAACTCGATAATTCATTCTTTTTATTTTAGTTTTTATGAAACTGTAACGTATTCACTTTTGCAGAAAATACTGTGAGTTGTTTACTTAACACTCATTTCAAACCCCTTTTTCCTTTCCTTCTTCTAGTATAAATGGCTACACATCCAAAAACTAAATTCATGCAGTAAGTAAGGGCATAAGGTACAGTGAGACCTAAGTAGAAGTGTACTGAGGATTTCTGGAAAAGTCTTGTTTTCCAAATATAGGTATTACCCTTTCCTCCTCCGGCCCTTCTTTCTCCCTGTTTGAACATTGGACTTGATGCCTAGAACTTCAGCAGCCATTGTGAGACTATTAGGGAAAGACAAATAGGAACACAGTGAACTGGGCCCTGACATCCTTGAGCTACTGAACCAATGCCAGCAACCTCTAGATTTCCTGTTACATAAGGTTCAGAAAGTGCTTATGTGTTTAAATAACTAGTGGTATGTTTTTCTGTTATCTCCAGTAGAATGCAATTCCTAACTTGATATTTTTCAAAGGGATGTAATTGGCATTTGGAGCTGGTCAATTCTTTATTGTGTGGGAGAAGACTTGAAAACTGTAGGATACTTAGCATTCCTGGCCCCCAGTGCTAATTATCAATAGCACTATTCAACTATTGTGCAAATCAAAATCTTCCCTACATACCTTTCAAAGAATTAGAGTTGTACCCTCTCCAAAAACAATACTCATACGGAGCACACACGGAAGTGTTGCCATTGTTAATATCATTTCAGAAGTTACATGGACCCACTTCCTCCACTCTAGAAATTTGTTAGTCAATCTTCCAGTGAAATCACTGTTGGAAGAACATAAGGTTAGATATTTATTACACTTTTGGGGGAGTGTGAAAGGTTTTAAAAATAAAGTACAAGAATAATAAAACAAACACCCATATATCCACTATTTGGAATAAAGTAATGCTAACATTCTGCCTCTTTGCTTTAGATTTTTTTTAAAAAAAGGAAATAAAACATTATAAAGTTGAAGCACTTGTTGCAATCTGCATTCTCAAAACTCTCCTCCTTACCTTTCCTCCCCAGAGGAAATCACTATTGTAAATTTGTCATAGCTCTTTTGTTTCTTACTGTTATTAGCTATCTATTAAGGCATATGCAATTCATAGTAATGCATGTATGGCTTTGGCAGCTTATTAACTGTACATGAATGCTAGCGTGGAATACATGCCATTCTTACTTTATGTTCTCGATATTCAGTTGGAACACAAATGTAATTCACTAATTTTAACTAATGTATGTATTGTTCAATTGCATTAATTAACCACTGTTCAGTCATCTGACCCTCTTTTTTTAAAATTGCAAATAAAAATTTAATTTCAGAAACTGAGTTCACCATTTATAAATACACTAATGCATAGTCCACTCAAATTTAGATTAAGTATAGGTACAGTATTTTAAGAAAAAGACAAGTTTCCTAAAAGGTCATGGGCAAATGAGTGATTCAATGGGCATTTAGGTTGTTGACAGCTTTTCAACTATTATAAACAATGCCTAATGAGCATTCTTAGCTTTTATTTTCTTCAAATTGCCTGCAAATTATTTCTTTGTTTCATTTCTCTATTAGATTCTCTTTCTATTATTGACTCATAGGATTCATCATGCTAATTAAAATTTAGCAAAAAGTATTAAAAATTATCTTCTAGATTCAATCTATCTTTTTTTTTTTGTACTGGGAATTGAACCCAGGGACACTCTACTATTGAGCTACATCCCTACCCCTTTTTACTTTCATTTTTATTAGTGAAACCCTCACTAAGTTGCCAGACTGGCCTTGAACTTGTAACCCTCCTTCCTCAGCCTCCTAAGTAGCTGAGATTACAGGCATGTGCCACTACACCCAGCAATTTATCATTTTTAATATGTTTTTCTAAATTGCATAATGTTAACAGCAATTATTTATACACTAATATTAAATTTTACTGTTTTATTCCTTGCAAAAAATGCTCTGTAATGCTCTATCTTTCTTCAATTTGAATTATTTATTTTGATTTCTTTCTTAATTGTTATAAGACTTCTTCAAGGGCTTTTTTTTTCCAGAAAAGGACAACAATGAGTTCTTGAGTGTCTAAGAATTTTATTGCCCTTATGCATAAACCAAATAAGAATTTTTGGGTAACAATCTTTCTTCTCAAAATTCTTTATATATTATTCCCTCTCTTCTAACAATGTGGAGAAAAAAGTGTGCTGAAACATTTAATTTCCCCCTTTATAAATAATCTGTTTCGTTTAGTTTGTTTTTGCCTGAGTGCAAGAAAGAAAGTACATTAGACTGTATCTCAGTGTGGGAGTCTGTACACTAATTTTATTTGATAGCTAATAGGTACCTGAAGACTCAAGTTTTTCTTTAAATTTAGGATCATTTTTTCTATTTCTTTATTGTGACCTTTTCTCTGGCTGCGCTCTCTTTTTGGTATTTTTATTATACCTTTATTGGATCCATTGTATTTGTCCTCTGTGCATCTTTCCTCTATATGCATATGGTTGTTTGCATATTTTCCTCTGTGTTCTGGGAGAATTTCTCAACCTAATCATCTAATTCACCAAATAAATTTTATTGCAGGATTCAATTTTCTCTCTGCTGCCTTTATTTAAAATTTTAATTTAAGGATTGTATTTCTGATCTTGTGGTAACATTTCCTAGTCTCAGATGGTTCTCCTTTCATAGTATCCTCTCTCATCTTGTACTGAAATATGAAAAAGAATTGGTGATTCACCTAAGTTTTTCCTTTCCTGATTTTTTTTTATTAAGTAAATTTCAAAGGTCATTTCCTCTGACTGCTCTGACTGGCCTCCTTTATTTGGATAATTTGCATAATTACTGAAAATTTTTCCAGGTCCAGTGTTTTTTCCCTGTTCACCCATCCTTGCAGCTCCTTGATTGTGCCATGTACTCTTCATGTCTTGCCTTCAGGTCTTTGCATGTGATGTAACTTCTGAATGAAACCCTCCTCCTCGCATAGTACCTAACACATAGTAACTGCTCAGTAAAAATATGAGTTTAATAAACAAATATCTACATTTTTCCCATTTGGGGATTTGAAAGGTGGCTTACCAGAAACTGTATGGATCACTACCCAAACTGTTTAGTTTCAGGCAAAGGAGAGGAAAGTTTTCATATTTTTATAATTTACTTTGTACCCTTGAGTTGGGAGGAAGCATATGCGAGCAAGTTTACTCCTGTGCTCAGTGGATGCTTTGTTGCGGTCCCTCCACTGGCCCCTTCTCTGGCTGGTGCAGCTTCCTTCAATAGGACCCTGCTGTGATGATGCCTCTTTTTTGTTGCTGTTGTTGTTGTTTACTTTGTTGTTGTTGTTGTTGTTTACATGGCAGTATGTCCAGCTGCTCTGTGGAAGCAAGATGCAACTTCCTAAAGTCATTTGTCCCATGTTTGCTTGAGCCCCTCTTGATCTTAGAATTACCTGGAGTCTGCTAAGGAGCTCGACCTGCTTCTTTTTTAGGTGAGTCTCTCCTTCACATGTGTTGAAATACAGTTGGGTCAGTACTTTTGTAAATCTACTTTATAAAGTTCTTAGTCAAGCTCATATTAGCTTCTTAGGGCTGATGTAACAAATTACCACGAACTCAGTGACTTAAAACAGAAATGTTATTTTCTCATAGTTCTGGAAGCTGAAAGTCCAAAATCAAGGATTTGGCAGGACCACACCCCCTTGAAGACTCCAGGGAAGAGTTTTTCCTTGCCCCTTTCTAACTTGACATTCTTTAGCTTGTAGCTGTGTCGCTCTATCTTTGCGACATATCTATCTCTATCATCACACAGTCATACAGCTTTTCTTTCCTGGGTGTCTGTACAAATTTCCCATTTCTCATAAAGTCACCAGTCACCCTAATCCCATGTGACTTGGTTTCAACTTGATCACATCTGCAAAGACTCTATTTCCAAACAAGGCCATTTGAACATATCATTTGCAGGGCTACAATTCAACCCACAACAGTATTTTAATTAAAATTTCATAAAATCAGGGTTTCTGTGCAGTAAGATCCTAAGTCTAGTTTTATGTAAACTGTATCTTATAGTAAGTGCCTAAGGTTTCCGGCCTGATGGTGGCATCATTTTCTGTTCTCTAGCTCTACTGTAGATGTGGTCAGTATTTCTTTGGCCATTTCAAGTGAATTGGGTGGAAGGAAGAAGGGAAGTTAAGTGTGTAGATTCAAATCCCCATCTGTGTGTGTTGGAGGGTGCTAGGGATTGAACCAGGGGAATTCTACCTCTAAGCTACACCCCCATCTCTATTTTATTTTTTATTTGGAAACAGGGTCTCACTAAGTTGTTGAAGCTGGCCTTGAACCTGTAATCCTCCTGTCTCAGCCTCCCAAGAAACCAAATCACCATCTTAAAGGGAAATAATACTATTTCACAAAATTCACAAGCTTTATTAACATCCCACTTATTGATATATATTAAATGGGATTAACAATGGGAATTAGAAGAAAAAAAATGGTCCCAAAGCTTTCAACTATTAAGAAAATGCAGATAAAATGACCAATGATGTCAAAAATCCCTGCCCTGAGTCATCTGTCACTGAGCATCAGCTCTAGGCACATTCTTTCCCTCAACTGAAGAATAATCCTCCCCCAGAGCTTGCTTAGGTGCCTGGCTTAGAAGATATTTAAGGGTATTTCTCAAAAATGTTTTAATGTCAGTAAAAATGGAAAGATAATGTGCAGTGACATTTTCTTCTTCTTCCTGCTGAAGGGAGAAGGGAAGCCTGGAGGCACGGGTTGAACTTAGGGAGCGCCAGAGAATCGGCAGCCTGGATGAGGCAGACAGCCTGCATGTGGGGAGGCATGTGACATCTTTTCTGTCCCCACACCTTACTGGGTGCTGAGCATAGACTAGCCTATTTACTCCTCACACAAGCCTGCAAAAAGAGTGGGGTCAATTCTGATTTTACAGATGAGAAGCCAGGTTTGAGGGGTTCCTCTGTCCAAGGACATAGAACAGGTAAGTGGTGGAAGTAAGGGAGAGGAGCAGGGTGGCTCATGTAGAAGCAAACAGTGGGTTGGAGAATGGGGTAAGGATCACCTACTGTAAACACAGCTTTGGAGTCAGACACAGTTCTCCCACCTTGCCTCTACTGAGTACCAACCGACGAAGAAACTTTGGGCAAGTCGTTATCTTCTTGGAGCCTCAGTTAACTTATCTGTGAAATGGGGATAATAACCCGACCATGGTGAGGTTAAATAAATCTAACTATGTAACACCTGTTTCAGAAGTACATGAGTTCTCTTCTCCCACTCTCCCCAGCCTACCAGGGGAAATACCCCTGAAGGAATTCTGACCTTCTAGCTTTATTATATTGACAATTAGTCGGTACTGGCTAGGAAAGTCCAACATCCATCCCACTGTTCTGTCAGATGAAGAAATAATCTCAGGAGCATTGAGAAATTTCCCCAATGTCACAGAGCTCTAGGTGGAGCTGGGCTCCAGGTCACCTGACTTCTGGTTACAGCTGCACCTAACAGAGCAGTCCCTAAGCACGACATTCGCTGAATTACAAAACGGGGTAGCTGTACATCACAGCCAAAAGCTGTAACGAGCTTCTGTGACATCAATTTCAGGTTGGGTTTCTATTGACCTGTTAGCTGTCTACTCCTGACTGAGGCATCAACTATCTCACCCTTTCCATGTACAATGTGGGGTTTCAATAAAGAGCCAGGTAGGGACCATCCATCAGTGTCACCCGCTGGGTCTGAAGGCCTTCTTGGAAACAGGAGCAGGGGAGAAGCAACCCAGCCCACAATCCATAAGCTGAGAAGCAGATTCACCTAGCAAGTGAATTGCGACTCCATGGGAACTCAGCTGCCTACCTTTCCATGATTGTAAGTTACTATGAAAATGTGGAATAAATATAAATTATAAAAAATCATGTGGAGTAAATCAAAACTATCTAAAGTATCCTATCCATCCATCCATCCATCATTTGAGATTCTACACTCAGCTTTCTGTGTCTATTAATCTCTCTCTCTCTCTTACACACACACACACACACACACACACACACACGCACACACACAGAGTCTGACACAGATTCAGGTTGGCTGGTGTACATTTATCTTGACTTTCATGGAAAATAAGGCAAATGTTAAATCCTTCTCCACATTTAGATTCTAATCGATAATTTTTGAGAATCTTAATGCCAGGAGACAAGCTCCAGAGGAAAGCTCAGTTAAAATGCCGTGCGACCAGCCTCATTTCCATCGCAACGTCTGAAGGTCCTGATTGTTAAGCCTTCTGTAGTGGGAATCCTTTGCTTACTATTCCCCTCATGTGCAGGCGGCATGATTAGCTTCTCAGACGTGAGCGATACTTTATGCCAAGGTGATTGCAGGCTACTGCACACATTACACAGCAGACTTTGCATATATGGGGAATAAATATCAATGACCCTAAAATCTTTCCCTCATAATCAGTTTTCTTTCCTATAACTGCATATCTCTGAGGACCGTCTGGGGCTTTACTGCAACAAATAAGTTAATGTAGAAAAGGAAACAGATGGGCTTGACTGCATTCTGGGATTTTTTATAAAGCAACTCATTTTGGAAAATGTGAGGGGTTTTTTTTCCCTACAAATTCCACAAAGGAATAAGGAAAGAATGGGAATTTGGGTCCCAAGATAACAATGAAGGACAATAATTAAAGTTCCCTCCAACAAGTGGCCTGATAATTCAATCAGTAGTTCTGAGGTTCCAAATAGATTCCAGGATGATCACCAACTCACTTTATGATCATATACATGACAGTTAACAGCTCCAAACTGAGCTGGAATTTTCATTTGCCTCACAGGTTTGATGTAAGAAGTGTCTATTCAAAGTGCACATGTTCCTTTTTACTAGCCACTAGAGAGTTTTGTGCCTTGTCCTCAAGAAAAGTTCAAGGATCAGTTCAGTTTAAAAATAATAAATTAGCTGGAGCCAGGCGTGGTGGCGCACGCTTGTAATCCCAGTACTTTGGGAGGAGGAGACTGGAGGATCCGGGTTTGCGGCCAGCCTCAGCTCTCTCTCTCTTTCTCTCTCTCTCTCTCTCTCTCTCTCTCTCTCTCTCTCTCTCTCCCTGTCTCTCTCTCTCTACCTAGTGA
>PVJS01006852.1:0-24200 GCA_004027185.1 Glis glis
AATGTACATACACAAACTTATAAGACTCAATCACTATCTGGAGCATGAAAGGGAGGGAAGGGGGAGGGAATAGGGTGGGATTGGAGGGAGGGCTAAATGAGCAATGTGTGCATGTATGATGCTGCTACCCTGACATATATCAAAATGTATAATTACACTGCACCAATAAATGTACATAAAAATTTTTTTACTATGCAAAAATCCAAAGTTCTTCATAGGCAAATGTACAGTATTTGGTACTTATCCTATCTGCCTCTACACTAACTATATAAAATCTTAATGCTTTGTCTCCTTTGTTCCTTTTTAAAATAAAATAATGGATTTTTAGTATTAAAAAAAGATTGTTAAAATACTAAAACAGAGAATGCAGATGAGAGCACTTTGTCAACTACAAAGCAAGGCATGGGGCATTTTTATGACCATCACATTATATCCAAATATAATGAAATGCCTCTGGATTTACAACACAGTGGTCATTAAATTCTAATACTATTATTGTTTTTAATTGAGCAAGCTTTTTAATATTTGTTGTATTAGAAAGATAAAGTACAAAAATGAAGGAGGACAAAAAACTTGTCTTAATATCTTTTATGCGCGCATTAGGTTTGGTGGTGCAAGATACAAGACATAAGAGTTCTCAATTCTTACTAGCTCATAGCTATACAACGTATGCCACCATACAATCAATCATAACAATTTAATAGAATACCGCATGTTACTTCTCATGCAGGAATAGCAGCCCCATGAAAAAACATTCCAGTTCCCAACAGGCATTCTGGAAAATTCCAGGGAGTATCTTTATTGTGTTTGTAAATTATCCCTGATCCTGTTTTGGGAAAATTCATTACCATCTTTACTTAACTAAGGTTCTGCTGTGCAGAGGTTCTGCACACCTGGGAGTCTACAGCCACGACTCTAATTCAAGCTACAGATTTACCAGAGTCAATGGTTAGAAAGCCCTGGCACTCGTCCCTGACCACTAATGCACTTGACCCTCATAGCACAAAAACGAAAAAAAGTAAATATAAATAAAGAGAGAGAGAGAGAGAGAGAGAGAGAGAGAGAGATCTTATACAAGATTTCATGGACCTGGAAAATTTCTGTTAAACCAGAGACATACAGAGACACCAAAATGGGTCAGATCAGATCCAAATGTGAGCCTTTTAATTGCAACTGAGACCTCTACATCTTTCTGACCTACTGGCCTTCTAGCTGAGTCTAGCTCATTATGAGATTATTTCTTGGGTCTGTGAAGGTTGGGGTATTCTATATTATACTAAAACTTACTTACTTCTTTGCCAACTTCTTATTCCACAACATTCCTTCATACTTATGTATGTATATCTTAGTAACCCTGAGAATGAGCACCATTTTTATCTCCTGACAAAATGAAGATATTCTGAGCCACGATGTAAACCTTGGGAAGGGAAGAAGTGCCTGGTCTGTGCATTTCTTGGGGACTTGCTTTAGGGAAACTAGGTCGGGGAAGAGAATCACATATGCCCAACAGATCTGTTTCTCAAATCTCACTTAAACATGAATTTTCCAATTTTATCACTACAAAAGACTCAATAAGTATATTCAGCATAATTGCTGCTTTAAAGATAGTGAAATTGAAGCTCAGAAAACTATAAGTCATGTGTTCACAGTCACATGATTTACCATTCTAAATTAGGTCTCTGTGAATTGCCTTTTCTTATTTCTCTATATAAGAAAATTATAATATTATATATACTGGGCATATATATAACACATACACATACATATATCGTGAGATAAATACCATCATTATAACATTACTAAAAAGTTTAGGGAGCACTGAGTTTTTCTGCTCCATGTCCCCAACTTTCATGAGTGTTTTAAATTTGGTGGGTGTGTGTGTGATTATCTCTCTTTGGCTAGGTATATTCACTTGCAGCAAGGCGAGATGAGAGAAAAAAAAAGAGTGCCAAGAAATAGACATAACTCTGTAGTAAAGAAGAGAAAACATAGAGAATAACAAAGTGGCTCATTGTTGAACTTCACCTCAGTCCCTCTAGCCTAATTATGTCATTCAGGAGATTCAAATTAATACTTGAAATCTTCCCAATGATTGTTACCTGCTATTAGTGTATAGCAACGAGGATTGTCTTTTTAAAGGATGCCTGGCCTGGTTTTAAGTATATGAAGTATAGTGTAGCATGATTTCTTTTAGAAGATATGAATTTCCCTAAAATCAATCCAAGGAAACTCTAGATTATTGGCAGGAATTTTACAGTTTTTAAAATCCTTAGTAGCATAACAGAATTGCAAGCTCTTTCAAGACTAGCTACAAAGGGAAGTACATGCTACATATGTGCATGTGGGTGGTATCTATCATAATATTGTGCTAAATATTTGTGAATAATCAAGTTCTAGGCTAACTTCACATATCTAAGGTTTGGCAGGTCCAGGATCCTAGCATTCCAGTGAATAATGTGAATCCTATGGACAAATAACTTAAACCCTTCTTCCTTTCAAATTTCAAGCAAGTAGACTTCATCACACAGAGCACCCGTGACCTCTGGGTCAAAATTGGCAAATGTGCTGTCAAATCTATTAACATATTGCTATTGTTTTTTCTTTCCAGAAGTCATGTTGTAGAGAACATTCATTTACCTTTGGAAAGCCTATTTCTCCCAGTGGTCTTTAATTCTGATTCCTACAATTATATATTACTTCAGCAATATTAAAATAAGTTTACCTGTCCCTAAGCTTCTTTGTGTGAAAACAAACAACACATAAAATGGTCCTTAAAATCAACAACAACAAAAAATAGCTACCAGTAATAATAAAAATACTGAGTTTGCTAGGCTAATTGGAGAAAACAAGGAAAATTGAAAAAAATCACCACTATAGACAGAATATTGACTGTAAGATTTTTTTTTTTTGCACTGGGAATTGAACTCAGGGACATTCTATCTTTGAGCTACACCCCAGCCCTATTTCACTTTTTATTTTGAAACAGGGGCTTGTCAAATTCCTTGGTCTGGCATTGAACCTGCAATCCTCTTGTCTTAGTCTCCCAAGTACTAAAATTACAGGTGTGCACCACTGTGCCTATATGATTTTAATTTATATATACTTTTTCTGTTGTTTAAATAAATATATAAACATTATATGGAGGTTATTCTAATCTCATTTCTTATTTAATAAAAGTAAGATGCTAGTGATATGGTATATTTTCAAATAGTGCTTCAAAATGTCTGGTGAACCCATTGAAATATAGATTATGAGTTATCTGTGCTGATATAAGGCCTAATATTTTGCATGATGCTCATGCTTTTGGCCTTGAATTATATTTTAAGTAGCAAGACTCTAGTTAAGAATATAGAAAGTTATAGCTGCTCTAGACAAACAATATCTATCAGATTGTAAATATACATAAATGAGGTGAGTGGTTTGAAGAATAGTTCTTAATCTAGAAATACATAATGTAAAAGCTTGTCTTGATAAACAGTTTTATTATACCATATGTTTATTGAGCAGTGAAACCTTTACCCTATAAATTTAATTAATTTATTTAACAAATCCCATATAACCTCTATACAATTATATAATTCATAAACCAGGCCCTGTTTCACATATTTTATGGTTATAAGCACCTTCCTTCCACACAATAACTCTATGAACTAGACACTATTTTTATTCTCATACATGGAGTGGTTACATAACTTATTTAATGTCACTCAGTGTATTAACTCTAACATCCCAGTGGCTAAAATATCTCTAGATGTTCTTTACAGGGTTACAAATGATACCATGCTAAAATTTTCTCATATCATTTGGCAAATTGGCTCATGAGAGTCATATATAACTATATTTATTTAGTACCTGATATGTGCCTAGCTTTCTTCTAGGGTTTTGTTTTTTTAATAACTTAATTTTCTTACTGATCCAGTGAGATATATGATGTTACCACCCTTTTCAGTTAAATTTGCAAAAACTCAAATGAATAAAGTAACTTGACTTTAGTTGTAAACCATTGGCAGTTCCAACATTCATGTGTATAGAACTCAACAAGCCTTTTTTTAAATGTGTGTTATGTTTTCCACCTCCCAAAGTAAAAATTACCTGAGAATCATAGAAAATTACATAAAAACAATAGTCATAGTTTCTTCTAAGAAAACCTGAAATTTTAATGTTTTGCATATTATATAATTTAAGTTGACTAATATTTTGTAATAGCTAATCACTACAGAATTCAATACCTAATAACTACTTCTTAGTAATGTCTTCATAAAAAGATAACAGAACTATTTGAGGTTAATTATAAAAGATAAACTTATTGAACTAAACATAAAGATATTACTTCAAATTATGAATAAAGTGTCTTATAAAAACCTAAACCGGTTTTACATATAATGGAAGTTAAGCTATGAAGGATTAAACTGATATTTTCCTTTTTGGATATTCTTGGAATTCAGTACTTCATTTCCAGTAATATATGGCTGTATTCCTTCCTACTGATTTAATTATCAAAGCTTCCTGAGAAATTTCAGTGGGAAGAGAAAACTGGAAAAGAAACTAAAGCAAACGTGACCATTTGGTTCTAAAAATGTAATAGTGGAAATGAAATTTTATCCATAAATACAGAAGGTAAGAGGAGAGGAAACCCTGGGGAAGCCAGTGACACTTGAGGACACAGCAAGAGTGAGGAGGTGCAGCTGCTACGTGTCTTGTTCTCAGAGACAGTATTACTGTAGACAAACCAATCTACAGCTGCCACTCAAAGACGTAACCTTGACAGTCACCTCTTGCAAATTATCAGGACCATATCCTCTCAATAATGGGAATGCAAGCCATGGATATGTATTGGGAGTGACACCTGACCAGAAAGGCTAATCCACATTTTTAATAAATGTCTCATCCTAACATTATAAACAATGAATTATTGTGGCTTTTGCTTTTCTTTTTTTTATGTGTTTCCCAATGTTGGACCGTTCATCTCCTTCTTTCCTCGTTTTCTCTTCCTCTATCTTCCTTATCCATGCCTCTGCCTCTTTTTCTATTCCCTTTTCCTTTCTTTCACCTTCTCACAGCATCCTGGGGCAGTGTGCAGAATTAGACAAAGACAAGAAAACATCCAAGTAAACAGATAATGTCAGAGCTTCTGCAAATAGGTAAACTGTGCATATTATCTTCTCTTCTGTGTGGGACTGGGGAGCAATTGATATTCTCTCTGTAAAAACTGCAAGCCTCTGTGTTTGCTTATAACCCCTACACAGTCTTTCTCCATATGTTCCTGGGATCCTCTTCCCTCTCTTGAAACAAAGCTCCACACCACAAGAGCAGTAGCAATTGATAGAGATTTTGCCTAGTAAGGGTTATTCTGTATTTCCTATTATCTGCCTTTTATACTACATGTATAAGTTTTCATGAAAGGACATTGTTTTCAAAATAAACACATGTTATAAATCTTCCTAAAATGAAGTAGAAATGTTGAGTTTTTACCATTCTGTTTGGGCAAATGTATCTTTTGAATAGAAAACATTAAGGGCATTTTTTTAAAAAAATGAGTGAGTTACATATTGAACATGTGACTCTGTTGGATATGAATTCTGAAATTTTGGAAATCTCAGACTAAAGCATAGTAACAACTTATATTAAATTACCACAAAATAAGTAATAGAAAAGCATAGCATGGTATTGGGTAAGAATAGGTATACTGAAAAGGATCAGATGAAAATATAATTATCTCCCAGTGAACACACACATTCACAAAAGAAATATAAATCTATCTCACCTGCCAGATCATTTTTCATTTTTATGAAACAGGAAATTTAAAACACACAATTTATTCTACCTGTTGAAGTAATGTAAATGAAGGTGGATTTAGTTTGATAATTCTTCTCCTCTTCAGATTTACAAAATGGAAAATGGGCAACTGTGGAGCATACCTGCTATCAAATCAGGTTGAAATTCAACCAAAACCTTATAAAATATCATGTATCATGGGAAAAAATAATGTGCCAACTGTAATTGCTAAATAATGATTTATGAAAGTTTGAATGTTTTAGCTTTCCCGAAATAGGAAGGAAATTGTATACATATAGATTTAGTATTTGTGGCAAGCTACATGGTTTAATCACTCTAAAAGTAAGTTTCTACATTTGCAAAATGAATTTAATAATATTGCCTACTTTTAGTTATTACCAAAATAACAAGATAATAATTGTAAAGAACTTAGCTAAGCCCTTGGAATTTAATACACACTTATAAATACTCAATAATCGTTACTATTTGATAAAAGTAAAACCCAGGTCTTTCTGTACCCACATCTTTGATCTGTTTGTCACCACTACTGGAATAAAATTAACTTATTTGAAAACAGTCCTAATTTAGCTTTCTTCAAATTAAGACAAGAAAAAATAAGCCTGGACCAATTTATGGTAGTCCTATCTGGATTCACCATCTGGATTGAAATTATATTCTTTCTCTACTAATCCACATATTTTGGTATTATATCTACTCCTGGTATATTCTCCACATATTGATATATACAGAGGAAACTTAAATTCAGTAGTCCAGTAGGAGCCTGCACTATCTGAAACAAATCTTAACAGGCGTATCTGTCAATTTAACCCCAAAAGTACAATTACTATGGAGATTAGTTTGGAGGTTCCTAAGAAAACTAGGAATGAAAACACCAAATGACGCAACTATACCACTCCTCAGTGTCTTTCCTAAAGGACTAAAGTCAGAATACTCTAGTGATACATGCATACCCATGACAGTCAGAGCACAATTCACAATAGGCAAAGTACAGAAGCAACTCAAGAACCCATTGACAAATGAATGGGTAAAGAAAATGTGGTATGTACACACAATGGAATTTTACTCAGACATAAAGAACAAAATTATATCGTTTGCAGGAAAACAGATAGAACTAGAGGATATTATGATAAATGAAATCAGCCAATCTCAGAAAGTCAAGGGTGGTATGTTTTCTCTCATTTGTGGAAGCTAGAGAGAAAATAGGAAACAAAGGGGACTTTAAATAAAGCAGAAGGAGATCTGTAGAGTAGTTGAAGGGGGTTAGGAGAGAGAGGGAGGACTAAGAAGGAAACAGTTCAAATAATACTTTGGCAATATGTGAAGGTATCACTACCAATCTCACTAATTTGTGGGGCAGTAGGAGCAGGAGCAAGGTGGGATATGGAGTGAAATACACAAAGAGCGGTGTGCACCTCACTATGATGAATAGTTGCAATGCACCAATAAAATAATATTTTCATTTATTTATTTTAAATGTGTTTTTATTGGTGCATTATAGTCTCACATCACAGTAAACATCGATTTGACAGTAACATACATACACACAGCTCTTGGTGTCCCCCCCCAGTACAGAGTACTGAGATTGATGTTGGTATATTCTCATATGTGCACTTGGCCGATGGTAGTAATTCCATTGATGAACTTCATTCTTCCCCTTCCCCTTCCCTTAGACCACTTCCCTGGCTCCACTGAGGCTTCTCCACTATTGTCTGGAGTCACTTTTGTATCCCCGCTACTCCCTAGCTTGCACAATTCACAATAGCCAAATTATGGAACCAACCTAGGTGTCCATCACCAGACGAATGGATTAAAAAATTATGGGAAATACACAAAATGGAATTCTACCCAGTAATAAAGAACAAAATAATATCATTTACAAGAAAATGGAAGGACCTAGAGAACATTATGTAAAGTGAGATTAGCCAATCACAGAAAGAGAAGGGTCATATGTTTTCTCCAATAAAATAATTTTAAAAAAACAGAACAAGTGCCGGGCGTGGTGGCGCTCGCTTGTAATCCCAGTACTTTGGGAGGCAGAGACCGGAGGATCCAGGTTCACGGCCAGCCTCAGCTCTCTCGCTCTCTCCCTGTTTCTCTCTCTCTGTCCCTCTCTCTCTCTCTACTTAGTGAGGCCCTCTGCAACTTCGTGAGACTCGGTTTCAAAAATAAAGTATAAAAAATAGGGCCGGGGGCGTAGCGCGGAGGTAGAACGCCCCTGCGTTCAATCCCTGGTACCGCAAAAAACAAAACAAAACAAAACAAAAAAAGAGAGAAGCAAGGAAAACATAACAGATGATATTACAGAAAACAACTGGAGAAAAATTTGTGAGAAAAATTTGAAAGGGAATTTTTGTGATGCTAAGGAACTAAAATTAAGATGGCATAAAAAGGATTCAGTTAAAAATTAGAGGCTAGAGATAGTGATAACAATTAAGGATTATTTTGTTCATGATTTATAACATTCTACTTTTAACTAGAGTAGTAGCAGTTGCAATGAGAAGGAAAAAGATAAAGGATAATTTTTAGTTATTATAGGATGTTTTATTTATTCATGATCCATGTTTGCTTACTGGTCACAGTGCTTCCATAGTTGGAATTTGCCTCGGGGATGTTGCTTGTTGGTTGGTTGGTTAGCAGTTCTAAAATAATATTTTAAAATAGTGTTTGGGTAGGGACATACTCTCAGGTTCTCATGGGGCCTTCCTCTTCTCGTTTTATTATACTGTCAGTATTTATATATTGATGACCTGTCCTTTGAGTTGGTGACCCTAATTTATACTCTGTCTTTCCCCAAGGATTGAGGGCATCTTAAAAGATTGGTGTGTATGTATATATTCTGCAATAAAAATGATAAAATTAAGAGAAACCAAAAAAGAAAAAATTTTATGAATCTCATTTTGAAAATACATTATGTATGGTAGAACACAAATCTGGCTTTGAGTTTGTCAACTACCAGTGAGAGAAGGAGATACATGGCTCACAGTGTGAGAGGATAAAAGCAAATGAACAGCTATGGGAAAAATAGGAAGGGAGAAGAGAGAGAGAAGAGGAGATGACTGGACAGGATAGGAGAGGGTCAGGGAGAAGACGGAGTGGAGGAGAGCAGTGGGACCAAAATGACTTCTTTTATGCTAAGATATTTAATATTTAGATCACTCTTCAACAAGGCTTTATAAATATCCTAAGTAACATTTCTGAATTTATTATGAATGCAATAAAACATTTTTAAAAGTTTAGCTTTTTTATTTTTTACTTTTTGTACTGGGGATTGAACCTGGGGGCATTTTACCTCTGAGCTACACCCCAGCCCTATATTATTTTTATTTTAAAACAGGGTCTTGCTAGATTGATGAGAGTCTCACTACTTGCTGAGGCTGGTCTTGAACCTGCAATACTCTGTCTCAGCTTCTCAAGTACTGAGATTACAGGTGTGTACCACCTTAAAATGTCTTTCGATACAGAAAGACACTAATATAAAGTTACTCAAGTGAAATTATGCAAAATAATACGTCATAATAAACAGGTATTTTAAATACTGTGTGGAATGAAAATCCTTTAGACATTTATCAACAGAAACAATCCATTAGAATCACAGTTTTATAAAGTTTTGGGAAAACAACTTTTTGGATAGTGTCTGAAATTATTATTCATTTGCAGATTAATGAAAGGTTTGAATTTTTTGAAAAGTAGCCATATTAGTTGAAAAGTAAATGTTGGAGACACAAAAAACCTGATGATAAAAACAAGCAAACAAACAAAACCAAGCTCCATGTTACCACTGCGGGAGATGGCGATGGAAAATAATCTGAGTCGGCTTCAATTTGCTAAAAATTCCAATGAATAGTTGGGCATGGTGGTGCATGCCTATAATTCTAGTTCTTGGAAGGCTGAGACAGGAGGCTCACAGGTTTGAGGCCAGCCTCAGCAACTTATCAAGGCCCTCAGCAACCTAGTGAGACACTGTTTCAAAATTAAAAAAAAAAAACAGGACTAGGGATGTAGCTCAGAGGTAGAATGCCCCTGAGCTCAACAACCAGTGCCACAAAATCATCAACATCATCATCATCATCATCATCATCATTCAGTTAGTAAGTAATTAAGGGTCCTAAATTCTATCCGATAGATATGTATTAATGAAAATCTGTGACAACATGATGCATTACTATTAATTTTATTGTATTATCTAAGTGGCTTTTTAAAAAATAAAAGGTATGAGTCAGGCACTATGAAGCACACCTGTAATCACAGCTCCTGGGGAGGCTGAGGCAGGAAGATCATAGGTTTGAGGCCATCCTGAGCAATTCAGTGTCTTAAAAAAATGTAAAAAGGGAGTGGGACAGGCAGTGTAATTACCCCTGTACAGTGTGTGCCTAGCATGCAAGAGGCCCTGGGTTCAATTCTCCCCCAAGTACAGCAGGGGGGGAGAAGAAAGAAGGTATTAAATCTTATGAACAGTCTTTAGTCTTTTGAAAAACTAAGTTTATACACAATTTACTATTTTATACATTTAAAGCTAACACTTTGGCAGAATTAAGCTGCTCACAGTTTCAAATGGCATGCTATTTTCAGTTCCCCATAGTACCCACCACCCCCTATTGTCTCACATAAGGCCAAAGACAGCTGCCTTTAGTCATCATGTTCACATTATTGTTTCTTTTAAAAGAGAGAAATAATAACTATACTTATGCCTATATTAAAAGAGAGGAAGGCAAAAGAAAGAAGTAGAGCATCACATGGTTCAAGAAAATGCAGTGAGCATGGTGTTGGTTTAATGTACATATACCAAAGCATCTTCACTCCTCTGCACGCACTTCCTGATTCCCATGAGCATTTCAACTTGTCTACAAAAGCAGAGGAGAAAGTAGCTGAAATAATGCCACGTGGCAGGAAATTAATAGATGAAGGCAGATGTCAAGAAGTCAAAAGTAAATGAAGATCTCTAGTTCTGTATGCACATAAGCATTAAATTGCATCTTAAACCATCATCAGAGACAAAGGGTAAACAGCAAATCAACTGTGACTAAGATGACACAGGCCCTCCAAGAAGTCTCCAGCAAGGGAGGAGCTCTCAGGCTCCTTCTAACAGGGCCTAATGCTTCTGATCAGCCAGGTGCAAAATGGCATCCAGGACTAGCAAGGATTCCAAGTAACCAGTTAAGAAGCTCGTATTAGTCAAGAGTCTTCAAAGAAACAGAACCAAGGGGATGATGTGGTTATACAGAAAGAGCTTTAATTTAAGGAATTGGCTCCTGTGACTTTGGAGACTGGCAAGTCCAAAATCTTCCGGACAGTCTGGCAGTCTGGAGACCTGGGAAAGGCCCATATCACAATTCAAGTTTAAAGGTCAGTTGTTGGCAGAGGGCTCTCCTGCCCAGAAGCTGGTCCTAGTTCTTTCTGGGCCTCTAATTGTGTGAGGCCCACCCACATTATGCACAGAATCAAATCCCACTCAGTTAAATGTTAATCGTTTCCTAAAACACTCTCAAAGAAACCTCTAGAATGATGTTTGAGCACACATCAGAGCACCACGGCCCAGCTAAGTTCACACAGCTCATCTCAGCAGATTCGATATTAGCCAACAGTTACACACGAATGAAAATTCACACATTCTCCTTTATGTGGGATTCGTTTCTTTTCTTTTTCTACAGGAAAATGTGAAGAAAAACATTCAGCACAGAAAATTGTCAGACATCCAAAGATAGTTAATCTGGACCTCCATTGGAAAACTTGAAGAAATATAGGCATTTCTTCATTTATTTAGCTGGTTCATATTTGCAGAGTTAAGTGCTTCGTAGGCTATAAAAGATTCAATCTGTGAATTTATTATTGCCATTAATATTTACTTTTGTGAGAATGTCAAGAGTGTTAGTTCTGGGTTGTATCTACATATCTAATTATATCCATAGTTATAGCATGTTTCCCTGGCCAAGTTAATAATATATAAAATTTACCAGGTGGTACAAAACAAGCATTTATATAAATTGAATCAAGTTTAGTGTCTCTATGGCTATTGTGTTTTTAACCAAATCATATTTGTAAATATCTCTTTTTCTAAAGTTACATGTTGTGACAATCATTAGTTGTACTAATTTTAGATTATGTCACTTGAATACAATTATTGATTTTCTATATAGAGGCCTGGATATCATGATTACATGCTTCTAATTTTTGGAAGTTAGGGATGTCCTGGCAATACTGAGTTTCTATCCTGTAAGTTCTGTGTATAATATAAAATGTGTTAAGGTACCTGTACTATGTAAAATGGCAATGTTACTGAAAAGTGGCACTGTCATTCTTTTCATTTTGGGAGATGGCTGGAATTTCTGAAAGATTATCATGCATAAAGTGTTGTGGCAGTTTCAGCTAGCTTTGCAGATAGAAAAACCACATGGATTTTTAAAAACCATTCAGCAAAGAAAGGATATTAAATGAGTAAATTTTTATAGCCAGCTAGTGCAAAGGGGATCTCCAAAAGCACTTTAAAAAGGTTATTTAACTTGTCCACCAGGATGTAATGCATAATTTTTAGTAGTACTTTCCACAAATTTTTTAAAAATGGAACTGCTATTGCCAGTTGCTACTTTGGTATGGATGAATTCGCCTAAGAGGATTGTAAGAAAGTAAATCACTCAACTATTTTTCTAATATATTTTTCCATGTGTTTGCCTCATTTTAAGGTTTTCTAACTGTGAGCAATTTTACAGCATATTATAGATTCGTGAGTATCACACAAAAATCTTCAAGAGCTTGGTGATATAAGGTTTTAGTTTCTAAAGTATGATCTTTAAAAGAAGAGTTTCTCTCTTTTAATGTAATATCAGCATTTTTCCTCAAGCTTTTGCTTGAAAAAGTAGATTTTCAACTCAATAAAAATTGAGTGTCCTTTTAGGTGTATTTATAGAAGTATTCTTATCATAGCATGATCAAATTATCAATTCAAGTCTTCATTGTATAAATACTTTGTGGTCTGAGTGAATATAAAAAAATTAAAGTTATATAGAAATCCAACTTAGATGACTCAGTTATATCCAAGAGGAGTAAAAATTATATTTCACTTGAGAAATCTTTTTCTCCTGGTGGTGTATGATTAATGTTTCATTCTTTTATTCTTTATTGTCAACCAATTAGTTGATCATAATTCAATTAATCAATACTCCAGAAAAAGCACCTGAAAATAAGAATAAATTGGAAGGTAAAAATGTCCCAAATCTTTTCAAAGCCAAAGAAAATTAATTACTATGTGTGAAAGGAGTATTAAACTCATTTTGTTGCAAATCATAGCCAAATAGAATTTCCAAAAGGAAAAAAGTCATTTTATATTTTATTGCTCAATCTACTGGGTATTTTAAACTGACTTCCAAATGTATAAGTCAGTATTTATATATTTATCTACAAGGATCTTGGATTCCTTTTAGATAAATTTTTAATATTTACTACTTAATATATAATTATATTTGCATATAACTATGTAATCTGTTATATGCAGTGATCTGTGATCCAGTGATCTGTTTAACATATGTGAAAAGCTTTAGTACCTGCCACCTTTCTGTCAGTGAGAAGCCCAAGGTTTTTTCAGATCTATTAGTACATATTTTTCTCTTGAAAATAATATAATAAATGAATAATATAATACATAAACAATATCATACATTTTTGCTTAAGCTTACCAATATTTGGTGTTCTACACATATTTATTTATATTTATATTTATTTATATTTATAGACATATTTATATTTATTTAGTTATAAATTAATATATTAATATGTATCAGTTTGAATCTCACTATGATGTATAGCTACAATGCACCAATGAAAAATAAAAAAGGTTTTCAATATTGGATTAGAAGCTGGCAATACAAACCAAGCACAGCAGTGCATGCCTTTAATCTCAGTAATTGGGAGGCTGAAACAGGAGGATTGCATAGTCGAGGTCAGGTGTGGTAATTTAGGGAGATCCTACTCCAACATAAAATAAGAGGGTGGGGGTATAACTCAGAGGTAGAATGCTCCTGGGTATTCTACCTCAGTACCAAAAAGAAGAAGAAGAAGGAGAAGAAGGCGGCCAAATATTTTTTTTAAAGGAATGCTCCTGCGGGACTTTGCTTATATTGCCTGAGCTTTGTCAAAAGATTCCCCCATGTGAATCAGTTTGTGTCCTACAAAACCAATAAAAACACTAAATAATGACATGGAGATTAACAGGGTGTTTTATTTTGCCATATGCATAATTTCATTTGAATGTTCAATGTCATGAATTACCAATATGTCTAACTTCTCTTACACAAGTGTGATCTAATAGGCATTTGGACAAAGGGAAAATACTCATTGGAGCATGTTAAAATCCCTAAGTCATACCTGTCCCATGGAAGTATACCTTGAAACACTGGGAAAAAATAAAAAAACATTAAAAGAGTCTATGTCCAGGCCGGGCATGGTGGCGCACGCTTGCAATCCCAGTACTTTGGGAGGCAGAGACCGGAGGATCCGGGTTCGCGGCCAGCCTCAGCTCTCTCTCTGTCTGTCTCTCTCTCCCTGTCTCTCTCTCTCTCTCTCTCTCTCTCTCTCCCCTTAGTGAGGCCCTCCGCAACTTCGTGAGACCCGGTTTCAAAATAAAGTATTAAAAAAAATAGGGCCGGGGGTGTAGTGCGGAGGTAGAACGCCCCTGCTTTCAATCCCCGATACCGCAAAAAAAAAAAAAGAGTCTATGTCCAAATCATTTTAAAACATCTAACACGGAATATGCCTTTTGTGTGAAGCATATTTACTTTTAAAGTAAAATAAAACATGTTTATAATAAAAAATAAAATTAGTCATAATTTGATTGTACAATTCAAATTCTACTTTTGACCTACCTTAGTTTTTCCTATTCTTCAATGGATAGAGAACAAATTTCAATTTCTTGGCTTCCTCCTTTGGACTAAATGCACGATATCAGGGGGAAAATCACAAATATCTGGATAGGAAAATCAAAGTCAAAAGAAGATGAAAGAATAATTATATTTTCATATATTTAAGGTAAAAATAATGTATTTATAAGCTTTAACACCTTGCTGAGAAAAATATGTGTAATAAATTAGGAATATATATTACTGGCAAAGATCAGGTCTCATTTATAAGGTTAATATAGCCTTGTTTGCAAATAGGAGTAGTTCAATTCATGAAAATTAATTTTACTTATATACAAGGTTATAAAATTTCTAAATATATTAGTAGCCAACCAAATCTTTCAATTTTTAAAAACTAAGTAACTATGTACAAATAGGACTTATTCAAGAAATGTAATGATGGTATAACATTATAAAAGGCAATTAATAAAATTTATCCTATTTTGACCAGAAAGAAAATTTGTATACAAAATTTAAATAGAGGCTACAGATGCTTTTTATGGTCTATAACTGCATATGTTAAAATCTTTTTAGAATATAAGAATCAGGAAAGAAATCTCTTAGCGCATAAAGACTATTTCACAAAAGCCTACAGCAAATGTACATTTAATTTAATTCTAAACTTCCTTAAGATCAGGACAAAAAATCTCCATTTTATGTACTACCATTCAACTTTGAACTAAAGTTCTGACCAAGGCAATTGCACATGATAATAAAAATAACAGAAGTACTAGAAGAGAAAAATAAAACTTTCATTATCTTCTGATGATATGTTATTTTGCACACAACATACAGAGGAATAATATTTGATATTTAAATTAATACAATGTTCAGAAAGTTATCAAATATAAAATCAACAAGAATAAGCAAAATGTTTTCACTATGACTATATTTTCATAAAATAGTGACTTAGAATATAACAGGGAGGAAGACAGAACCAGGTAAAACTTATTGCCACCACAAAAAGACTGTACATAGGAATTAACATAGCCACATATGCATCAAAGATTCTTAGGAGCCCTATTGTCTATCAGAGAGAGCCAAAACTCAGCATCTTAAATAACCAGAGGGGCTAACAGTGAGTCTGATATCTTCACTCTTCATATCTGAATTCACATTTCTTTCTTTGCATACCAAAGATTTGATATTTTTCCTTTAAAACATTTCTCTGATAGACTTTTGGTGCCTGGAGAATCTGAGAATAACAGTTTAATTTTTCAAAGAAAAAGACCCAGATTGGAAATATTTTCTCTGCATTCTGCTTAGATATTTTTCATCATGCCCTGATACATAAACCAGCACTACTGACATTGTATCTAGAAATCTCCTTATCCATGCCCACAGGTATGTATGTGAGTCATTGCCCCTTATTTGAGGTAGTTATTTGTATAAAGTTACCTGATTAATGGTTACTGAATTATTACTCCTAGGAAAGGTGTGAGTTCTTTCTTATCTTTTTTTCTTTTTTTCCATGTAGATGTCATTTAATTTAATTTATTTATTTTAATATAGTTTTTACTGTTGCATGGAACTACATCATTTTATTTTTTAATAATTTATTGGTGTATTGTAATCACACATCTTGATGAGTTACAGGGTGGTAGAGGATACATGCACACATCTCTCATTTGAACCTCCCCCAATTCCCACCCCATTCCCTCCCTCTTCCCTCCTTCTCATACTCTGAATAGTGATTAACTCTGATAAGTTTGTGTATGTACATCATGTGCATTAGGGTGTTTCCCTCTTCCCCCTTCCATCTTCTTCAGTTAGGTCACCTTCTTTACTCATCTAAGGTTTCTCCTTCTTTATCTGGTATCCTCCCTATGTCCCAATTTCTTCCTAGCTTCCACATATTAGGGAGAACATCCAACTTTTCACTTTTTGTGACTGACTAATTTCACTTAGCATAATGTTCTCCAATTCCATCCATTTCCCTGCAAATGACATAATTTTGTTCTTCTTTATGGCTGAGTAAAATTCCATTGTGTACATATCCCATAGTTTTGTAATCCATTCATCTGTTGATGGACATCTTTTCTTTTCTTTCTTTTTTTAGAATTTTACTGGTACATTGTAATTCAATGTATTTGTGCATTGCAGTGAGATTCAAAGTGGTACATTCATATATGCAAACATCTCTTAGTGTGTTTTCCTCTGCACCCCACCCTACTACTCCCCTCTTCCCTCCTTGTACATGTTAGTGAGATCCGTAGTGATATCTTCATATATGGACATGTAATTATTTGCTCTGTTTCCTTTCTCAAGCCTTCTTAGAATAATGGAATGGATCAGGGGATGGAGGAAGGGAAGAGTTAGAGTCTATGAGCATCTGGTCACAACATTTGTGTCAATCCATCAATATATAACCATATTTTCTGTGCATTTCTGTTTAAGGACACTATTTATTATATACTGGTGGCTGGTTAACACTGAACTCACAACCTGCACTCCACTGTTCATTCTTAGACAAAGCTTATCTAACATACATTTTGTCCATAAGTCACATCTCGGTCTTGAAATTTCAAACACTAGGCAGCTTCAACATTATTCTTTGGGGTGATTTTTTAGACAATGAAATTATGAAGAACAAACAAAAAATGTGAAAATTGTGACAGTAAGTAGCCTGGTAAAAGAACTCCCTGCAGTGTGAGAGCTGGTGCAAAAGGCAGCACATCCCTTGTTCAGCCTCAGCTGTAGCCACATGTCTGGCAACTCAAATTATATACCACCCTGTACATATCCATAAATGACAGAGCTGCAAGGACTGTTTTTAGGATTTAGGATTTTAGGATTACAATGGCATTTTGCTTGTTCATGAGCAAATCCACAAAAACAGACTCCATGAAGCCTGAGAATATATACAAACTTTCACAGGACTTCATAGGACTTCAGGTGATCCCGAATCCATATCATCATGCCCTAATTTTACAGCACAGGTCATCTTTTCCAAGCCTCCAGTAACCATTGCTTCTCTGTCCTTCCAGCCTTCACTAATGATCAAACCTAGAACATTCTATCTCCAAGCTACACCCTGAGCCCTTTCTATTTCTTTTTATTTTTTATTTTTTGAAACAAGGTCTAGATAGGTTTCTGAGAGTCTCGCTATGTTGCTGAGGCTGCCCTTGAACCAGATATCCACTCGTTTCAGCCTCCCAAGTACTGGGATAACAGACATGTACCACCACACCTGTCTACCAAAAATCTTCTTGAGACCCTCCTGTCTTCTATTCACTACCAGATCCCAAAGTCAATGTGTCATGTGTCAGCTTTTTGTTGCAGGAACAACTTTGAAGTACCAATTCTTTTTCAGCCACATTTCACTCTGTAGCAATCCACCTCAAACTGTGGAGGCTGAAAACAAAAGCTATTTTGTACTTTACAGATGTATGGGTTGCCTTGGCACCGCTGGGCATGGGTCTCCTGTCCTTGCTTGGGTTCTCTCCTGCAACTGTAGTCAGATGGCAGGAGCAGGGGCTGGAGTGGCTTGGAGGTTCCACTGGATGGCTGAGGTGGCTGCAACAGGAAATCTCAAAGCCTTTCCTCCAAGTTCCTCCACGTGGTCTCTTCATATCCTCTCTCAAGCAGGGCGGTTACATTTCTCACACAGCAGTTTCCAACTCCAGAAAAAGTGCAAAGCAGAAGTTGCCAGCCTTGTTAAGGATTCTATCAGAACTGGCACTCCTTCTATTGACTAAATAGCCACAGGCCCAGCCCAAGAAAAGGGAAATCAGCTTTACCTCCTAATGGTGGAGTGAAGCACAATTTGGGGCCATTTTTACTCAAAGAGAATATCCTTGCATCATTTTGCACTTCAACAAAAACATATATTTTAGCATTAAGCAGATTAGTTTTTATGGTTGTCTGTTTTCAGTTAAAAGGTTTTTTGGGGTTTTTAAAATCAAAAATTCCTAATTTAAAAACACTAAATTAAATTACAATTAAATTACAATTAAAATATCTAATTTTTCTCATCTTGTTATTTGCTACTTTCAGAAAGGAACATCATAATTTTCTAATAATATTTAGTTTATATTAAGATAATATTTTGTTTTACTACTTTGATTTATGAATATGGTGAACTTATAAATGATATTCTTATACTGAAACATCCTTGTATTTCTGGTATAAAACTCATAATTTATAAAATGACAGGCATTATAGGATTTAAAATCATTTAATTTAATATTTCTGCACCAGTAATTAAACATTGAGGCCATTCTGTTGTGTGTTTTTGGGTGGGTGTAATGTTTGTCAAGTTTGGTAGCAGCATTATCCTAGCTTTAGATGAGGTATTTTGGATGGGTTTTTTTTTCTGTCTTCTTGTTTGAAAGAGTTTAAATTTTTATTGTTTTTATTATTCCTTGGAATTGCAAAAGAGAAAATCTGTAAATCCATCTGGAGCTATCTATTAATTTTACATGTATAATTGTCTGAAAAAGTTCTTGTTTCATTCTATAGCTATTACTCTATTGTGATTTTTTCTTTAATTTTCCACTTGGGTTGATTTAATCATTTTTATTTCCCAAGGAAATGGAATACTTCAAAAAAGTTTATAAATTCTTTTATAGAATTGAGGAAAAGTTCTTCAAATTCCTCTGTTCTTGATAAATCTACCCATTCCAAATTATAATTTTGTATATTTTGGCATTGTCCCACTTTTGGTCAGATTAGGAAGCAGTTTATGTACAAAATAATCGTATTGTTTGTGGTTTCAAGGGTCAAAATGTAGAATAGGAAAATTAACCTGGAGAAATCCTTTGGAAATGTTTCACTTCATGTCCAATAAAGCATTTCTCAATAGAGCCAATACATCCATTATTTTCCTCCATCATTGAAATAGATTTCTATATTCTTGAGCACCAAATGAAATATTGGCTTGCATTTTGAGACCATGTTGTATGAAAAAGAAGTACACTTAAATACCAGAATTATAAATATGCACAGTGAACCAAAATGTTCAGATTATGAAAGGCAGAGGGAGGTGTGATTAAGTTAACAGAAAGTTCCTGTAACTTAGCTCATGCTCACTTAAGGGCATATTCATGGAGAATAATGGAGAAATGGTATGTAGAAACCCTTCAGAGCTATCACACAAAATAGAACTTGGGCAAAGATCTAAAGAGAAATCTGCTGCTTCCAAATTTTTTTTTCTTATTTTGGCCACAAATCCATGTATTTGCAACATATTGTTTATAGTTTAAGAGCCAAGGTTATAGATATTTCTTTGTTTCATTGAAGACCATATTTTTCTCTCTGTTATTTTTGTTTGTTTTCTGTTATTTCTTAGGAGTTTTTTTTAGAAGACAAATATTGAATTAAGATGCTTAACTCCCTCAGATTTGATCTAAAGTCAGTTTTCTCATCATTATTATTTTAGAATTATCTGACATATTCTTTTGTCAGAAAGTGTGACATATTAATAAACCAAATCTTTTGAATGATAATAACCTATTCTTGTTTTTGATTAGTTTCTTAATTTAGTTTACATTTGCTCTCTGAAGTTTGACTTACATTAACCTCAAAACATCTGCAACTTAATAAAATACTGACTTTTTAAGTATCGGTATATTAGAATTCTACTTCACAGTTATAAACAAAGTAAATTTCAATTTCACTATTTTGTTGCAAAAATATTAACAAAAAGTATTGAATTGAATATTCACCAAAACAAGCATGATGCCTTAACTACATTAATTAAATAAGAAAAATATGACAAACTTAGAGTTCAATCATGTACATCTGTTCTTAAGTCTATACTCATGCCAAAATCTATTGCTGGTTTTATTTTAAAAACTATGGTACAAACTCTTCCTTCTGTCACATGTATTCACACTAACTTAGTTTCCCAATTAATTTCTATATTTACTCATATTTATAATGAGGAAAGGATTTGATTACAAAAGAGAAGAATTTTTAAAAATATTCCCTAAAAAGTATATTCATTATTTATATAACATTTTCCATTATTCTCTTAGGACACTTCTCTTTTCATTTCTTCATTCAGCTCTCTGTGTAAATAAGACCTTAGCTTGTGTCAAAATCTGTGCTCATTTGCTGGAAATACAATATTGAGCAAGATGAATACAGTCTGTTCCTGTGCAGAACTTAAAATAAAGTAAGAATGCTATAAAATTATAATATAGTTTGACAAATGCCATGTAGATAAATTAGAGTGCCTAAGATCTAAGTAAAACGCTTCTAAACAAGAGTTAGGCAGCTAGTGACAATAAAAAAAATAAGAAACAATTTGTGAATAAGTTATCATCTTTGCATAGGAGCCATGTTAATTCCCAATGTGTATCTCTAATTTTAGTGCAATCTCTGGCCTGTCTGAGCAGAATTTATGCTTTAAGTCTGAGGTCTGACTATGAATTTAGAAAGCAAAAAATTCTCTGTTTTCATTTTTCCCATTATTTTTGTATGTTGCCTCACAAAATGAGGTTAATGTGAAGAGATAAAACATTGGAATCAGCCAAAGCTGAATCAAGAAAACCACAACATTATTGAAATGGTAAAAATCCCTGCTTTCCCAAGTGATATCCAAGCTTGAAGGCTTGTGGTTTTCCTCATGGGACTCCACCAGCTTTTTAAAAACATGACACATATTTTTAAATAATGAGGCTTTATAGACTAATTTCAACAGAGACCATAAGGAGGTACAATTAAAAGAAATAATAAGGATAGAGTCCTAATCTGATAAAATAGGTAACTTAATAAGAAGTGGAAGAAAGAGACCTCTCTCTCATTGTGTATGTGTGTGCCTCCTTGCATGCACACAATGAAGAAAGATCATGTAATCACATAGACATGATGGCCTTCTATAAGCAAAAAAAGTTTTGGAATGAACCTACCTCACCAGAGCTTTGATCACAGACATCCTTCAGAGTTGTGAGAAATAATCGTTTTATGTCTAAATGATTAAAACTCTCAAAAAGGCATAGAGTGGATGAAGGGATTTAAATTTTAAGAAAAGACACAGACATTACTATCTATAAGAGATTTTAGAGTCAAGGTCACACATAGGCTGACAGTAAAAAGATAGAAAAAGATATCCCATGCAAATGGTACCCAAAAGAAAGCAGGGGTGGGTGTTGTAATTAAGACAAAATAGACTTTAAGTAAAACGTTCTAGAAACAAAACATAATACGCTGACTGTAGGGTCCAGAGGAAGTACAGGCCTATGCTAAGGACATGACCCCACTCAGTCCTTGCAACCGCAGATGTGTACTTAGTTATATAAGCATGACTGGGCAAAATGAAACACACATGCACATGTCTACACTGGCGTGCATATGCACCATTTTACCCAGAACCCTATATAAGGGACAGGTCTGTAGAATAAAACTGTTGTTGTTCTTCTCCTGATGGTGACTCCACATGTTTTCTTCTCTCTGGGTTTTTCACCACCGAGACCTCTCCTGAAACCAGAGCTGGCTAGTGATACTTGACGTAGTCAGCAGGATGAGGTGAGTGCCTCCAGCACCCCTCTGTAGGAGAGTCCCATGAGGAACAACCCTCAGTGGAGGAGAAGAGAACCCCAGCCTCCCTATGGTTCTCAATAGTGGAATATCTGTTAGTGTGGACCCTGCCAGAAGATTGGGACACTGTATGTCCCAAGCTGGATGAGGTCCAGAGGGTATTAGAGGCTCTGGAGCCAAATGTCCTGGGGGTACACCAAGAGGCAGCCAGACAGGTGGCCTGGATGTTCCTGGCAGTGCTGCAGCACTCCAGTCGTGACTTTCTTCCAGACTAGGGACTTGGCCGGTGTACCCAGTTAGTGGGGCAGCCAGCTGACCTGAGGCTGCATGTGGAATTAAATATTCACTGGTCCCCCTGCAATTCGCAATGAGTCCTAGCACTAGTTGATATGGAAGCAGACAGAACCCTCCTCTTTGGTGACCTGGACAAGTTTACCAGACTTTGGGCTGACATAGATGATTATGGAGGCTGTCTCATTACAGTTTAACAGATCCCAGTGACTTTGGGAATTGGACGTCTGCCTCCAAAGCAATATGACATGTATATATCCCCCATAGCTAAGTACATCCTGGGGTGGACATGCTACAGGGATTGACTGTGCAGACAACTATTGGAGAATTCTGTCTACAGGTACATGTAGTAAAGACCATCACTAGAGGACATCCCCATCATGCTCCCATACAACTCCCCCAAGCCATGACGATTGTGAATGTACAGCAGTACAAGTTACCAGAGGAGCATGAGGAAATTGGACAAACGATACTATGACACTGAAGCTAGAAGAGGCGAGTATTATCTGCCCAACTCAAAGCCCATTCAATTCTCCCTTGTGGCCAGTGTGAAAACCTGATGGTTCCTGGCACATGACAGTGGACTATCAAGAGCTAAAGGGATGCCACCCTTGCATGTAGCAGTACCCAACATTTCAGAATTGCTGGGTCATCTGTTGCATGAACTGGGACAGTTCCTTTGCATTGTAGACTTGGTGAATGCCTCTTTTCTCCATTGACATTACCCTGGAAAGCCAAGAACAATTTGCTTTTACCTGAGAAGGGCAGCAATGGACCTTTTTGGTATTGCCCCAATGATACCTGCATAATCCTACCTTGTGTCACAGTCTGGTAGAAAAGGATTTAGCCTCTCATTGGAAGCCTGAGGCTGTACAGTTGTACCATTATATTGATGATATTATGCTAGCCTCTGATTCTCTTACAGAGTTAGAAGCAACTGCATAAAGCCATCAAGCTGCTCTCTAGGAATGGGGGTAGGCTGTCAACAAAGACAAGGTCCAGGGACCAGAGTATTCTATCAAATTCTTGGGAGTTGTCTTGTCAGGTAAGACAAAGGTGATACCCAAAGCAGTGATAGACAAGATACAGGCCTATCCTTGACTTGGAACAGTCAGACAGTTGCAGACATATCTGGATCTTTTGGGGTTTTGGTGAATGTTTATACCCCACTTAATTATGCTTATGAGCCCCTTACACAATGTTGTCTGTAAGGGGACTACTTGGGATTGGACCCCTGAAATTGGAACTGCATTTACTGCCACCAAGAGGGCTGGGGCAAAGGCACAAACTGCATGTACGAAACCCTGCCCTTCCTTTCCTGCTAACAGTCCAAGTGGATGACAGAGGTTTTGGATGGGGGTTATGGCAGAAACAAGGTGCTAGGATAGCCCAATTGGATTTTGGCCACAGCTATGGAAAGGAGCAGAGGCATACTAATGTCTCATTGAAAAACAGTTACTGGCCATATATGCTGCTTTCTTAGCTTGTGAACCCATTACAGGTACTGGGTCAGTGATGGTACAGACCACCTACCCTATTGAAGGCTGGCCGAGGTCCTGGACCTGCCCCCCACAACAGGGATAGCCCAAACACCCACTCTGATGAAATGGGGTGCATACTTAGAGCAATGAGCATGAAGTTTCTAGCAGCCCTTTATCTGAGCAACTACATACTCTGCTGTGGCCAGTAAATTTCCGAGACAGCTCCCTCAGAACCTATGGAAGTGGAAGATTCCCCAAGTCCCTA
>PVJS01006852.1:24300-43963 GCA_004027185.1 Glis glis
CTACCCAGTGCCATGAAAGGGCCTGGTGGACTGGCAGAAGCCTGCTCTGGAGTACCGGGCCTCTCCCACGTGGCAGTAATTCAGCATATTAATGGCAAAGATGGCGCTGGCGAATTCCTCAGGGGGAGGTCCCGCAGGTAGTCCCACCTAGCCTCAGGAGGGCTGTGATAGGTAGTTACCTCCTTCCGAGCTCACAGACAACAGGTGCCTCTACCTATGATAGATCACAGGGGGTCGTGGTGCCACACCCTACTAATTGCAAACTTCCTGTATTGCCTCTACTATAAAAGAGAGATGTGGCTTTCTAATAAGCGAGATCTTGCTAGACTTGACTCCCGGTCAGAGGTATGGTTATTTCTCCGACCGTCCGGCGTCTGCTTCCCCCCGTCAGCTTCGCATCTCTCTCGGGCTGGTCCCGACACCTATGAGAAAGGGAGAACCTCTATATCCATATAAGCATGGTATACTGATGGCTCCTGTCATGAACAGCTGCCCATGTGGGGAGATGTAACCTTAGAGCCTACCAGAGACCTTTTGATGTGAGACTAATTTTGGACACTCTAGCCAATGGGCCAATCCCCGAGTGGTTTGGTTAGCCCTCATGAAGGAGACTGGGCCATTGCATGTTGGTACAGAAAGCTGGAGAGTCTACCTAGAATTAATCTTGTGGCTGCCCTGATGGGCATGATTTGGCACCACCCATTGTGGAGCAAGGATATGTGGGAGGACCTGTGGAAACAGGGCCTCCAGGAAGGAGCTACTATGCATCATGTTCCAGGGGATAGACCTTACGGGCCCCCAGTAATGATGCTGCCAATGCTTTAATGCAGGTTTAGGCTTTCCAACTACCCCTGGAGCTCTTGTTGGTAGCACCATGGTTACAAAAGAATCTAGAACATGCAGGCACCTGTACCATGAGGGTTGGAGCCCGGTGGTGGGAATTGCCTCTTATCTGCCATAAAGTGCAGGTAAGAGGCAATCCTTTATGACAATGTCCTTGATGTGCAGAACACCACCCACAGTGATGCAGGGTTCCTACAACCCTGGGACAGGTTCCCCGAGGTACTCAACCTCTACAGGAATGGTAGGTTGACTATATTAGCCTGCTGCTGATGTATCAGGGACTCTGGTGTATTCTGATGGCCATGGATATCACCATGGGTTTGAGTTTTGTCTATCCTGGAGCACAGGCCAACAAGAAACATGCCGTAGCTACCCTTAAATAACTGTCAGCAGCCTATGTTTGGCCCTTGGTAGTGGCAAGTGACAGAGGTACTCATTTTTCAGGCCAACAGGTACAGCCTGGGTTCAGGACAGTGACATACATTGGCAGTTGCATGTCCCCTGCCAGCCCCAAACAGCTGGAATGAACGTTTTTAAGGGACTCCTAGAAGAGAAGCTGAAGGCCTTGGCTCCCCACTGGGAAAGGTGGTGGGCACAAGTGCCCGTGTCAATGAGACTTTTAAATGAACAACCTCACCACACTGGGCCAGCCCCCTTAGATAAGGTAACAGCAGGAATGCCTCACAGTTTAAAGGTAACTGGAAGCTCTAAGGAACCCTGGTTGCAACCAGAGGTGAGAGAAGAAT
Source organism: Glis glis (assembly GCA_004027185.1). NCBI lineage: Eukaryota > Metazoa > Chordata > Mammalia > Rodentia > Gliridae > Glis > Glis glis. The sequence goes on from PVJS01006852.1 coordinate 25,890, forward strand.
CCCTCTTACTCCTTGCAACTGAACCCTTGGCCCCAGGGCAGCAAGATGTCTGGGTGTGGTCCTGGCCTGTGCAGGAGCCTCAGGAGCCATGGGTTGCACTCCTGGAGCCGTGGGGCCTGGGGCAGAAGGTCCAGTTACAACTGGACCCTTAGAGAGCTTCCTGGCCCTGCTTGGTACAGGTCACACTTTCCCCACCAGCGGAAGGCATGATTTTGAAAGGTACACAAGTCATAAGACTGTTGTCTATTCCCTTGTATCCTGTGGAAGATGTTCCCAACTCTTTACCTCCTACCCAGGGCACTTTGGTGTGGTACCATCACCCTGGAGCAGCCACTATTCTGGCCACTCTTCCCTCACAAGATAAGCATGTTGCCTGCATCCTCCTGGAAGGGAAGGACTTACCTATGATGGTCTATCGCTTTTCCCTGTCTTACCATTCATGTAAATGGCAAGGAATGGCCTACTTTCCTGGGCACACACCTTTACAAGACTGCACAACACCTCCCATCCGGATATTCAAACAGTAATTATTTTTAATCCATTTTAAAATATTTCAAAAAATAGAATAGGAGACACTTCCAAACTTGTTTTGAGTCCAGCATCACCCTAATACCAAAGAGAGACAAAGATAATGAAAGAAAAAAAATATTCAAATGTCCCTGATAAACATCGATGCAAAAGTCCTCAAGAAAATACTAGAAAACTGGCTTAAAGAGTACATCAAAAGGATTATATACTGTAACCAAATAGAATTTATCTCTCAATGCAAGGATGGTTCATATTATGCAAATCAATCAATGTGATATATCACATTAGCAGAAAGAAAGAAAGAAAAAAAAACAATACGATCATCTCAACAAATGCAGAAAATGCATTTGACAAAACTTGGCATTCATTCATAATAAAAACTCTTAACAGCCAGGCACAGTAGCACATGCCTATAATCCCAATACTTGAGAGGCTTTGATGGGAGGATCTTAGGTTTTAGACCAGCACAGGGTAATTTAGTGAGATCCTGTTTCAAAATAAAAAAAGAGAAGGGTTGGGGTGTAAATCAGTGATAGAATGCCGCTGGGTTCAATCCTAAGTACCACATATCTGTACACACACACATCAACAAAAAATAGATATATAACAAACTTACCCAAACACAATAAAGGCCATAAATGAAAAGCCACACTTAACATCATAATTGATGGGGAAATACTGAAAGCTTTTCCTTTAATATCTTATAAAGGCCAGGGTGCCCACTCTCACACTCTCACCACATCTATTCAACAGAGTATAAGGAGTTCTAGTCAGAACAATTAAATGATAAAAACAAGTAAATGTTATTCCAACTGGAAAGAAAAATGTAAAATGATCTCTGTTTGCAAATGACACATGTTGAAAGCCCTCAAGGCCCAACAGCAATAGCAACAACAACAAAAATTGTTAGAACTAATAAATTCATTAAACTTGTAGAATTAAAGTCAGCCTACAAAAATCAGTGACATTCTTATACACAAAAAGAAATACACAAATCCAAATAGAAATTTTAAAAAATCCCATTCACAATTGCAGAAAAATAATAAAATACTTAGGAATAAACCTAACCAATAAGGTGATAAACTTATAAAGACCATTCTTTCATCACTGATGAAATAATCTAACAAAGACCCAGATGAATAAAAAGCATCCTATGGTCATGGATTAAAATAATCAATATTGTTAAAATGGCCGCACTACCCAGAGTAATCTATAGATGCAATGCAATTCTTGTGCAAATACCAATAGATTCTTTACAGAAGTAGAAAATCCTAAAACTCCTATGGAACCACAAAAGGCTCTGAGTAGGCATAGTAATCTACAGCAAGAAAAATGAAGCTGGATGCATCACACGTCCCGATTCCACGATTATTACAAAGCTACAGCAATCAAAGCAGTATTTTAATAGCATAAAAATGGACGCATCGGCCAAAGGAGCAAAATAGAGAAACAGGAAATAAAACTAATAATCTTACATGTATAAAGGTGCCCACAACACACAGTGGCAGAGCACAGTCTATTTTAATAAATGATGCTGGGGAAATGGTATATCCACATGAAGAAGAATTAAATTAAGTGTTCATATCATGCTATACACAAAAATCAACTCCGAATGAATAGACACAAAATAGATGAACATTAGGCCTGAAAAAGTAAAACTACTAAGAGCAAGCATAGAAAAAAGCTTGGCAGTGGTCTGGACGATGATGTTTTTGGATACACCTGAAAGCACAGGCAGCAAAAGGGAAAATATAAAATATAAAATATAAAAGGGAAGACTATATCCAATTAAAACGTTTTTAACAGCAAAAGCAATAATCAAGAGAATAAAAAGGCAACCTATAGAATGGGGAGAGATATGTATAAACCATATATCTAATAAAGGGTTAATATCCAAAATATGACTAACTCATACAACTCAACAGCAAAACAAAAATAATAATAGTAATGATAATAATAAAAATAATAATAATTTTTAAAATGGGCAAAGGACCTACATAGATATTTCTCAAAAAAAGACAAACAGGTATATGAATATATGCTTGGCTTCACTAACCATCAGGGAAATGTAAATCAGACCCCCAATCAGATGTCACTCAAACCTGTTAGAATAGGTATTATCAAAAATACAAAAATAGCAAGTGTTGACTAGGATATGCAGAAAAGGCAGTCCTTTAATACTGTTGATGTGAATATAAATAAGCAGAGCCATTATGAAAAACAGAATGTAGGTTCCTCAAAAAATTAAAAAATGTAATGGAATCCAGCTGTCCCATTTCTGGGTGTGTATCCAAAAGGAAATGAAATCAGTATCTATACTACCATTTCATTATAATATTATTCACAATAGCTAAGATATGGGACTAATCTAAATGTCCACTGATGGAAGGATGGATAAAGATAATATGAGATACACATATTCACAAATGCCTACACACACAAACACACACACACACACACACAGAGGAATATTATTCAGGCTTCATGAAAAAGGTAATACTGCTATTTGCAACAAAATGGATGAATCTGTAGGATGTTATTTTAAGTGAAATAAGCCAGACATAGAAAGAAAAATGCTGATCTTACTTATAAATGAAATCTAAAGTAGTCAAACTCATAAAAACAGAAAGTAAAATGGTTATTACCAGGGCTTAAGGAAAAGCCAAAAAAGGAAGAGATTTTGATCAAAGGGTACAAAGTTGCAGCTATGCAAGATGATTAAGTTCTAGAGATACAATGTACAATTTTGTAACTATTGTTATCAATAGTGTATAGTGTACTTGAAATTTGCTAGGAGGATGGATTTTAAGTGTTCTTATCACATAAAAATAAGAATAAGTAGTAACTACATGAGGTGAGAGATACTTGAATTAGTATAATTATAATCATTACACAATATATAGATATATCAAAACATCAAATTGTACACCTTTAACATACACATACAACTTTTATTTAATTATATCTCAATAAATCTGGGAGGGGAAAACTCATACAGTAGAGTGAGCAGTGGCAAAGGTACATGACTGGAATAGGTCAAAGTGTGCTTTGGAAATGAGGAAATGTAACAATGGGTAGAGACGAATCTTTGTAGAAGTTTGAATATCTAGGAAATAAAGGAGAAAGAACAGAAGTGAAAGTTGAATGAGAGTTTTTGTGTTTTCATGCTCAGTTGTTTGTTTTAGTGAGAGGATCCTAAAAAGAAACCAAATAGGAAGATTCATTAGGATCGGAGTTAATATGGAGGAGGAAGATGGTATAAACTTCTATGAATTCCCCGCAATGAAGTTGAGATCGTAGCACCAACAGAAGCATCACCCTGAGATAAAAAGAGGACCTTCCCTTGTCAGCACCAGGAAGGAACACAGAACGTGGACAGATGTAAGCCAGTTTGTACATCAAGTTTCAGGGGGTTGAGAGAGTTCCCTTTGAAAGATTCTCTTTGTAGGTGAATCAGAGGGTAAATAATTATTGCAACTTATCAAGGATGTTGGGAAGATCGGAAATGCTAGTGTCAAAATGTTTGAAAAGGCATTGCTTAAATAGAATTATGGACAGTTTTTCAAAGACATGTAGCAAGATTTGTGAGCAGTGCAAAGGGGCCCGTTTATGGCTACCAGCCATGAACTTATAGTGAAACCAGAAAACTCCAGGTGTTAATTTCTTGCCATATTGCTTGACTACTTGGATTCAACCACAGAGAAACTTGATGATAGGTTTTTTTCCAGTATTTTGCCAAACAGGTACAACTTAAAGGAAGTCAGTTTTTTATATTGGAAAAACAATTATTAAAATAATGAACCAATCTGTCTAAGATGAGCAACAAGGAAATTTTTAAAGGAGATTACTAAACTGCAGAATGTAGCTCAGTGGTAGAGTGCTTGCCTAGTGTGCACAAAGCCCTGAGTTCTATTCTCAGCACCATAATGATGATGATGATAAAGATAATAATAAAAAGGAAATCACTAATGTATTTGAATAAAGTCTCAGGCTAGAATTAGATAGCAACAAAAATTATCATAGTAAGAGTATTTAAGTAAAGTATGAGAAAAATATGCCAGTGTGGGCTGCTAAAGACAGCAGGAGAGAAAAGAGAGAATAGGAGGTTGAAAGGGAGTTAATGTGGATAACTCTGGAGATAAGAAGGTCAAGAATTACACATGAAGTTAAATAGGCCACTTGAGTGTTGAGTGACACAGGAAGATGGCAGCATTGCAGTCCTTAAGGAGAGTCCATAAAATAGATGTCAACATCTTTGGGAGATTAGAATTATCTGAATGCTATCCAATGACAAGACCAAAAAGGGATTAAATAATAAATATGACGGTCTTCACCAGTTTTTGTTTTCAGTTTTGCCAAAGATTGAATAATGATGATCAGGGTGTAGCAATAAGAAATAGGAATAGCATCATTCTTACCTCATGTCCTTGAAGCTTGAAAAAAGAAATAGTCACTTTGTTTAAATATCTTGCCAGATAAATTTTCTTGTGAGTGAGTTTCACGTAAAGACATTAGAAAACAATCACAGGCTAGTCAGGGTGGTGCACACCTGTAATCTCAGTACTTGGGAGGCTCAGACAGGAGGATCACAGGTTTGAGACCAGCCTCAGCAATTTAGTGAAACCATGTATCAAATTAAAAAATAAAATAGGGCTGGGGGTGTAGCTCAGAGATAGAACACCCCTGAGTTCAATCTCATGTGCCAAAAATTTTTAATTAAAATTAAAAATAAACAATCCCAGAAAATTTTTCAAGTTAAAGGGAGTTTGCTAGTTATGAGTTTGGAAAAAAATTTCCATCTTGGGGCAATAGGTTCAAGGTAGGAGCTGGGTCAGGTGTAATAAAAAATGTAGGTGACAGTAGTCTAGAAAATTCATGATGAAGGGCTTAAACATTTCTGCTGACTAATGAAAATGAGATGGGAAACATATGAATTTAATCTGAAAAGTTGCTTGGAGGAGAGGAGACACTAAGCTTAGGAGCTGGCAGCGTCCCCTCCTTTGGCTAAAATGATGGTGCTGTGGGCACCCTGTAGGAGGGCCCAGAATTTTTGTCACATTCTGAGAGAGTCGAACTGTTAATGGTGGATTCAAGCACTTTCAGTAGCCTTGCTAGAAATAATACAGCACACACTATTAACCAGAGCAATTCTCTAAGCATATTACAAATATTAACTCGCTTAACCCTCTCAACCACTCTGGTGGTATCTACTTTTATACCATGTTAAGGGGGAAGGAAACTGGGAGAGAAGAGATTATGTCACTTCTCTGGTGTCCCAAAGCTAGTTAGTGGTACAGCTAGAATTTGAAATCTGGCATTCTGGCTATAGTTATTCTATTTTAAGATAGAGAGAGATTAAATATATTTAAATGTCAGTGATAAGTTAATGTAAAATGTGAGGCTGGAGAGAGAAGACAGAGAGGACATATATACTGGAGCAAGGATGGCTAGGTGCAACCAAATACCATTATTCTCTTTATTCTTTAAAAGAACTCAATTTTTTCCAGATTATGATATAAAGTAGTTAAACTACTTTAATCCCCATCCTTCCTTATAAAGCATTTGACATACCATAGGACTAAGTTTTCTCCAAAAGTAGAGCCGGGAGTAAAGAAAGTTAGCCAAGGAGTTACTCAGAAAGGCAGTTTCCTCCCATCTGTCTCCTTCTTCTGGCCTTCAGTGTAGACCTATTATCTGAAGCTCTAGTAGTCACATTGATCCCAGGGGTGACCTTGAGGGATGCAGGAAAAATAGGATCCTAGATCCTCAATGATACCCTAAAGCTCTTGAACCCTCTGGAATTCCTAATCCCAGAGCAATTTTATATGAAAACAAAATATCCTTCTTGATTTAGCCACTGTATTAGCAGTTTTTAATGTAAATTCAGGCAGTCATTATGTAAAGTCAAGAAAGCATGGTGTCGCAGGCTTGTAATCCCAGTACTTGAGAGGGTGAGATAGGGGATCGCAGGTTCGCAACCAGCATCAGTTACTTAGTGAGGTCCTCCGCAACTTAGTGAGGCCCTGTTTCAAAGTAAAGAATAAAATATAGGACTGGGGTTGTAGCTCAGAGGTAGAATGCCCTGGGTTCAATCCCAAGTACCGTAAAAAAAAAAAAAAAAGAAAGCATGGTATCTAGAAGCCAGTGAAAAGGACTATTTTAAAAATAGTAGAAATGTCAGCTACTTTATGAGAAATGTAGAAAGTCAATGACTGAAATGTTTTTATTGGGATATGCAAAAGGAGGCCATTCATGACTTTAGCCAAAAAAAAAAAAAAAAGGTTTCAGGAGTAATGGTTTTTATGTTAAAAGTAGTAGTAGATTATAAAAGTGGTAATAGTAATAGATAGTACAAAACAGAAGGTTAAAAAAATTAAGACAATCCAAATGTATAATGTATTAGAAGCTTGTCTCTGAAAGGGATGATGGTAAATTAAGGGAGCGGAGGATCTGTTTTTTGGCTTGATGATTTTGTTTTGTGTTAAGAGATGGAGTAAACTAGGCCATTTTTTACTTACTTTCCACACTAAAATTCTGTGTTTTCTTTTTGATATGGTGGAAATTATATATATACATATATATAATTATATGTATATTCATATATAATTAGACTTTATATATTTATATAATCAATAGCTATATAGATAAAAGAAATAGAAACAGTGAAAGAGAGAACAAGATATAGAGGCATTTTCAAAAGATGTGAATTTCTATTTATGTGTGATGCTGTAAGTGAAATTTCCAAATAAAGTAAAATCACTTTAAAGCTCTCAATTGAAATAAACACAACAGTTAAAGACAGATAAGTGTCACACCATATAGCGCAGAATATAAAATAAGTTTGCACCTGCATAGCCTTAATTTATAGACTCTTGATGGTGATTGCTAATTATATCTGAATATTTTTAATAACAAAATATATTTAGCCTTTTGATCAGACTCACTTTAAAATTTCACTTGACTCCCAACTTTAAAATAAGAGTTATCCTAGGAGAATGTTTTAGTAGCAAAATATTTGAAATTGAAACTGAGAACTTCATGGTGCATTTAAGAGAGAATATTTCAGGAAGATTTCTATGGCAAATTGTTTATGTGCCAGTAAATCCTCTAATAGACATTTCAGCAGCCTGCTAAAGTTTCATCCAAGCAAAATAGTATAAGGAATGAATTTATCCCATTTTCTGCTTCCTTTCAAAAAATAGCTATATTTTTAAAAAATCTACAAAATGTTACCTTGTGCTTCTCAGAAAAGCTTTATACCTAGGAAAATTTTGTTGAGAAGAGACAAGCAATCTACACATTAAGCTCTTTGTAGAATTGTTAATATATTTATATTTTGAAATTATGTAGAAATTAAATTAAGCATTATATATTTAAGTACTATGGGTTTATTATCAGGGGTATGATTTAAAATAATGCAATTTTCTCTGCTTAATGATTATGACTGAAATGTTTTAAAGTATAGAATAGTGTTAGAGGAAAGAAAATCACTCCTTTTCCCTCTTGTTCTATTAACCTTCTAACAATAGAAAAAAATTCTAGGAGGCTTCCCTGAAGACTGTAGTATTACCCTTAGACATGAAGGAATGGATATGGGACGTAACTTTTCTGTTACGCTTGTTAGTGCTCATTTCTCTCTACCATTAAACTCACTACAATAGACAAAAATAATGTATCCAGTAATTTCCATAATTAGATACAATTTCAATCTTTCAAATATCCTACAAAATTCCCACATGCAACTAATATTTCTCCCAAGATAAGCTTTCAGTATAAAGAAATAGTTTTCTGAAACTTTGTGTCAATATATTTTTCAAAATCATTTTACTTATACCCTCAAAATATTATTATATGAAAATAGAGATTTTTTTATGTTGTAAACATTATTACCATCTTAAAATTATGCCCAATAATTGTGAACATGTAAGAACTGTAGGGATTTAAAAACTTAAGACTGCTAAATATTCATGTAATTTATTTATTTATTTGGGTATTGGGTATTGAACCCAAAGGCATTCTACCTCTGAGCTACACCCCAGACCTTGTTATTTATTTATTTATTTATTTTTTTGAAACAGGGTTTCACCAGGTTGCTCAGAGTCTCACTAAGTTGCTGAACCTTGCCTTGAACCTGTAATTCTCCTGTCTCTACCTCCCAAGTACTGGGATTACAGGCATGTGCCACCATGTCTGACTTATATATTTATTTCAATGGATAATATATGAAATGAGATTTCAAAAAAAATACAAAAGTAAATATGGTAATACAAAGAAAAATTTGTTTTTCATATCCCAGAACTACTTCTTTCTCCCAGAGAAAACCACTCTTAGCAACTGATTATCTTTCAAGATATAATTATGGAAAATATAAATTAATTGATATGGTAAAATCTTTTGATAAATGGAAGAAGTAGCAAATTTATCTAGATATATGTATGGTTTGTTTGGTACCTATTTGTATGATTATGTGACTGGGTCCTATCATGCTGCACTTAACCAAGCTCTGGTCCAAACCTTAGATTCTAACACACTTCTCCCTCTTCTCTCCCCCAACCCCCAACTAAAGCAGAATCAATACCCACTTCTGGTCATTTTACTTCACTTTGCTTTATCTTCTACACAGTAATTGACAATATTCTAAATTATCATTTAAAATTAATTAATTGAATTGTTTATATTTTTGTTGTGTTTCTTCCACTATTAGAATACAAACTACTTGAGGAAGTCTGATTTTCTCTCTGGAGTACTACCACCATGCCTAAAATATACTAAGGATGGATGCTTTTCTACTTTGCTTCTTTCACTTAACAATATATCTCAATTATCATTTGGTCCTATAGAAAAATATCTTACTTGACTACAAGGTATTTTATTGTATGAATGTACCAGTTTAGACTATCTGCCTAATAATGAATATCCAAGCTGTTTCTATTGTTCTGCTAAAAGAAAATAGTGCAGCAATAAGTACACTGGCATAAATATATATTTTTTTTACTTTGCAAAATATAACTCTTGGATAAATTCCTAGAGTACACTTGCTGAATAGAAGAGGATATGTATTTTTATGTTGATATATTTTGCCAAACTATTCTGTCAAGATATTGTTCCAATTTAAATTCCCTATACAATGTATGAGAATGAGTGTTTCCAAAGATTCTCATCCATAAGCTTTATATAAAATTGTTGTTTAATTTCTATTTTTCTTATTATAATTTAATTTTGGTTTATTTTACATATTTAAAATCATTTTTCTTGTTGAGTAGTAGTTTACACATAATTTTATCCAGGATTCATTGATTTATAGACATTCATTAAAGCAAATAAAATAGCCCGTTTTTTTTTTACTAAGTTTTAGACTTTTTCTATAAACACAACACTTTCAATTTTTGCACACTCAGATCTAGCACTTCTTCCTTTTATGACTGCTAATAAAAGGAGCAGCTTTCTTTTGTGTTTATGGAGGTCATTCCATTTCAAGATTATAAAAATATCATATGCTCTATTATTTATCTTTGTGGCTTCTACTTTATAGAATAATTATGAATCATCTGAAATTTATCTCCCCATAAGAAATTATGTTCATAATTCAACTTATTTTTCCATATGGCTAGCCAGTAATCCCAGTTGTATTTATTGAACTACGCTTCTTTTCCAACCAATGTGTAGGTCCATCTTCATTGTGAACTAAACAATTGGATTCAATGTCTGTATTCTCAATTTCCTTCTATCTATTCGTTGCCTATATATGATATAATTGCCATAGATATATAATATTTTTCAATTTGTCATGGAGTTGGTCTCCTCCTATTATACTATTTCATACATAGTTTCATCCAACTATATTTGCAATTTTTAACTTAAGGAACAATTTGGCTGTTTCCAACAGAATTCTGATATTTTATCTGAATATATTTAAATGTATAGATTAATTTGGATATAATTACCATCACTATAGTTTTAAAATCTTAAGTATATAAAGCATGCTGTTCAATAAGTTACTTTTCACTCAATAGTATCTTAAACTATGTTTCTATTTTGCATCTTAAGTTTAATTTTACTTTTTATTATTTTCTTTTGCTGAAAATTTGTGCAACTGTTTATTTTATTTCTAATGTTTTCCTTTTGTATATAGAAGGACTGTTGATTTTAATATGCTTATTTGTATTAAAAAGCTTACCATATTATTTCATTATTTAGCAGTTTTTCAGTTGACATATATTTTTTCCTTTGGCCTTTTTAGCTCAAACTTTAAAAAGTGAATTGAATTTTGATAAATTTATGGTATACATATAGGAATTTCAATTTTAGTGTGGCCAATGACATCAATATTTCTTTTCTTTTTTACTGATCCATATCTGTTCACTTGAAGCTTATCTAATGCCTATTAATATTAAAATATTCTTCAAAAATTCATACAATATGGAATTAATGATTACTGTAATAAATATATAAATTTAATTATATGACTGCAAACATTTAAGCAATGGTGAGAGTTCATTGTACTCCTTATAAGTCTAATATATATGTATATAAATACTTTAAACACTAAAATGGAGATAAAATGATGCACACTATTACAATGGTTACAGATAGTTACCAAATTGCTAATATCATAAGATTAAGTCAATCTCTTTGATTTCTCTGTTCTTATTATCATCTTTTATTCTTATCTTTTCTTGGCATTACAATTTTAGTTACCTAACCTGGAACATTCTGATGGCTGGGATATTACTAGGATGCAAGATTTTTTCTGTGCCTTTCTACTCTCTTTTGGTACCCAACTGGGCATTTTTTTATAGACTAAATAAGAACTGTCCAAATATTTGAATTTATCAACCAGATTCTCATTTTGTGATTTTAATCCTATTATTTCTGAGTGGAGTGATACGAAGCAGTTATAGACTTTTATCAATTCTTTTACCAAAGATCTTTTTTTTCCTTCAATTAACCAATAAAATCCATATATTGACATGTTTAGGACTTTGTGGCTACTTGTTCAAGAAATGCTTGAATAAGCATTTTTATCTGGCTTACAAAAATATTGGATGGTAACACATTAATTTGTACAATTAATATGCATTAATAACAAAAAGTAAACTGAAAGACACTCATACGGACAATAACAGTATCAATCATTAAAAATAATAAATGTTAAAAATGGTGTTTATTAAGCCGGGCGTGGTGGCGCACGCTTGTAATCCCAGTACTTTGGGAGGCGGAGACTGGAGGATCCAGGTTCGCGGCCAGCCTCAGCTCTTTTGCTCTCTCTCTCCCTGTCTCTCTGTCTCTCTGTCTGTCTCTCTCTCTCTCTCCTTAGTGAGGCCCTCTGCAACTTCGTGAGACCCGGTTTCAAAATAAAGTATAAAAAATAGGGCCAGGGGCGTAGCGCGGAGGTAGAACGCCCCTGCGTTCAATCACCGGTACCGCAAAAAAAAAAAAAATGGTGTTTATTTTTAGATTTTGTGCTTTAATGATACCTGAGTTCTTTTGAGTATTTTTCCCCATCTGGAAAGTCAATTATCTGGCAACAATTATTAAAGTGCTTATACTTTAACAACTAATTTGTTTTGGAATCTCTTTCATTTGCCAAATTTTCATGTATTTATTGATTTGTTCATAATTCCATTCCTACAATAATACCATAATGCTTTAATAATTATAGCTTTCAAAAAATATTGACGTTTTATAAGTGAGATTCCTAATATTTCTTTTTTCTTCAAAATTACTTTGCCGGGCGTGGTGGCGCACGCTTTTAATCCCAGTACTTTGGGAGGCGGAGACCGGAGGATCCGGGTTTGCGGCCAACCTCAGTGCGCATGCGCGCGCGCGATCTCTCTCTCTCTCTCTCTCTCTCTCTCTCCCTGTCTCTCCCTCTCTCTCTCTCTCTCTACCTAGTGAGGCCCTCCGCAACTTCGTGAGACCCGGTTTCAAAAATAAAGCATAAAAAAATATGTCCGGGGGTGTAGTGCGGAGGTAGAACGCCCCTGCGTTCAATCCCCGGTACCGCAAAAAAAAAAAAAATTACTTTGATAGCCAGAAGTGGTGGTGCACACCTGTAATTCCAGTATTTGAGAGGCTGAGATAGGAAGGTTGCAGGGTCCAGGCCAGCCTCAGCAACTTAGCAAGACCCTGTTTCAAAATAAAAAATGAAAAGGGCTGTGAGTCTATCTCAGAGGTAGAGTGCCTCCTGGGTTTCATCCCCAGTACAAAAAAAAAAAAAAATTACTTTGGCTATTGTTGGCCTCAACTCTTCCAAATGCATTTTTTAAAAATTGGTCAGTTTCTATGAACTCCCCAATTGAATTAACCATATAGATTCATGTCTTCAAAATTAGTAATTGTATGAAATGCTTTTAATATTTCATAATTTAGTATGATGTTTTCTATAGGTTTTTCTTAGCTAACTTTTATGAAATTAAGGAACTTTCTCTCTACTCCTAGTATGCTAAGGTTTTATACCACTTTCACCATGATTTCAAATAGTTTTTTCTATAAACTCACCAATTCTTTACTTCTGTATCTTTTATGTCATGAATTATTATTTTATTTTATGAATGGCATTCATTGCTACTACTATGAATTCTAAGCACAATTATTCTAAAGAGTTTTTCAGATTGTCCAAAAAAATTTTTTTTTTTTTTTGCGGTACCGGGGATTGAACGCAGGGGCGTTCTACCTCCGTGCTACACCCCCGGACATATTTTTTTATGCTTTATTTTTGAAACCTGGTCTTACGAAGTTGCGGAGGGCCTCGCTAGGTAGAGAGAGAGAAAGAGAGAGAGAGAGAGAGAGAGAGAGAAAGAGTGAATTGAGGCTGGCCGCGAACCCAGATTCTCCGGTCTCTGCCTCCCAAAGTACTGGGATTACAAGCGTGCGCCACCACGCCCGGCCTTGTCCAAACATTTTATCTCTTCTAGTGTGAATTAATGTTTTGACTATTGGCTTTTATTTGTTCTTTTATAAGATCTGTTCATGAGTCTTATATTTATACTAACTTACTCATTTTGAATAGCATTTTTACTCTTCTCTGACCCAGTTAATGTATTTTACTGTGAGTAAAAAAGAAAAGTGTGGCTTTAACAAATGAAGAGGGTTGATTTGGTTTTTTTTTATTTGGTTTGGTTTCGGTTGTTCATTTTTTTCTCGCATGACAAGATGTACAGAGGTAAGAAGTTACGACTGCTTTAACAGCTCAAGGATGAAATCAAGGAAGTTGGTTCTGTCTGTCTTCATGCTCTGTCATCCATAATGAGGGATCTTATCCTTATGGTCTCACTATGACAGCTGTACCTCCAGATATCAGGTTACTTTCTCAGGCAGAAATAATAGGAATGCCCCAAGGATTTTTCTTATAACAAGATTTGGGCCAAGAAGCCCTCACCCCAAACAGACGATATCAATAACTAGAAAGGTATCACATTCTAGGTCTATAGGAGGCTGAGCAGTCCTTTTATTTACATAACTTGTACTAAAGAAAAGTGACCATTCCATAATTTAGCCTGTAATCAGCTTTTCTGTCTTCTTTCTGGTTCCTGCTTCATGGGGAATGAACCCACTGCCATACCTCTTGCATTATTATATAATAATAAAAAGCATTATTTTCCATTTCCCTGTTTCAGCCATTCGGACCTATTTCTACATCCAGTGTTCAGTAGGCTCATGGTTTCAGACCTTTTAGCCACTTTATTTCTGATCCATGAAGAGATTTTTATATTTTGGGAACCTGGCATTATCATTTATAATTTTCCATTTTTATATTTTACCTATCATTTTAATGGGCTTTGAGTGATGAGAGAGCCACGAAACATGCCCTTACAATATTATCCTAACTAGATGCACATGTCATCTTTAACTTTTTAGATAACTTACAATTATGTAATACTTTAATATATTCTTTATCCACTTTTCCATTATATAAGTTTCACACATATCTGTAGAACAATTATTGCAAATAAGAAATCAACCTTAAAGCAATACAGCTACAGAGATCATTTAGATTTCATCTTTTTTAACCAATGTTCTTTTTCTATTCCAGAATGCAATTCATAATCCCATATTGCATAATCATGTCTCTTTAGTTTTCTCCAAACACAGTTCTTTCATCGTTTTATGCCCTAAACAAGGATATTTTTCAGTTATTTTGTAAGAAGTTTCACCAAATAGGCTTGCCTGATGTTTTCTCATTTTAATATTGGAGTAATGCTTTTGGGGGAAGAATACCACAGGTGCGATGTGCTCTGATATGCTCTTCTAGGTGTATCTTTCTGGACAAAAAAATGCCCATAAGCATTACTGATAATGTTAACCTTAACCGCATGGCATCTTTATCATAAGGGCATCTGCCAGGAGTCTCCACTCTGAAGTTAATTTTCCCTGGTAATTACTATTTGGGAAGAGATATGTTGACTCTATATAAATATCTTGTTTTTGTGTATCTTTTTGTCCCTAATTTTAGTATCTATCAGCGGACCTAACTGCAGCTGTAGTTATTTTCTAATTTGCATATTTTATATACACTTATTAATTGGAATTCTTTATAAGGAAGAGGTATGTCTACTCTCCATTCTTTTTTGTTTGAATAATAATCCAATATCATAGCTATTTCTTCAGTTGCTTTGGTGTTTTATTTGTTTTAGTTTTGGCCATTAGGAACTTTTCCACATAGGTTTCTGGGCTCCTGTCTCTTCTTTGTTTTCTTTCTTATTTTTAGCACTTCCTTCCTCTTTTTTTGATTTTAGTTTTGTTGGTTCATTGTAATCATACATCTTGGCAAAGTTCAGGGTGATAGAGGCATACATGCACACAGCATTCCTTGAGTCCTCCCCCAGTTCCCACCCTATTCTCTCTCCCTCCCCTCCTTCCTGTGCTCAGCACAGTGATTGACTTTGATAAATTTGTGTATGTACCACATGTCCATTGAGGTGTTTCCCTCTTCCGTCCTCCCATCTCCCTCAGTTAGGTCACCTTCTTCACCCATTTGTTTTCAACTTTTTTGTCTGGAGTCTCTTCTATGTCCCATTTTCTCCCAGCTTCCACATATTAGGGAAAACATCCAACTTTTCACTTTTTCTGACTGACTAATATCACTTAGCATAATGTTCTCCAGTTCCATCAATTTCCCTGTAAATGACATAGTTTTGTTCTTCTTATGGCTGTGTAAAATTCCACTGTGTACATATCCCATAGTTTTGTAATCCATTCTTCTGTTGATGGACGTCTTAGTTGGTTCCATAGTTTGGCAATTTTGAATTGTTCAGCTATAAACATAGATATGCATGTCTTACTCTGGTAATTTGGTTTCCATTCTTTTGGGTAGATACCCAGGAGTGGTACTGTGGGTCATATGTAGGTTAATTCCCAATCTACTGAGGACCCTCCACACTGTTTTCTAAAGAGGTTATACTAATTTATAGTCCCACTAACAGTGTATCAGAGTTCCTACTTCTCCACATCCTCTCCAGTATTTATTATTGTTTGTGTTTTTAATGATTGCCATTCTAATTGGTGTTAGGTGAAATCTCATGGTAGTTTTGATTTGCATCTCTCTGATTGCTAATGATGTTGAACATTTATTTCATACATTTATTGGCCATTTGTATTTCTTCCTTTGTGAAGTGAAGTGTCTAAATTCAGCAAAGTGTTTGGATACAAAATCAATCTTAAAAAATAAGAAGTTTTTCTCTATGACAACCACAAATCCACTGAAAAAGAAATCCAGAAAACATTTCCACTCACAATATCCCCCAGAACAATAAAATACTTAGGAATAAACCTAACCAAGGAGGTAAAAGACCTCTACAAAAAAAATTATAAAACATTGAAAAAAGAAATTGAAGAAGATCTTACAAGATGGAAAGATCTCCCATGCTCTTGGATAGGCAGAATAAATATCATCAAAATGGCCATTCTTCCAAAAGAGATCTACAGATTCAATGCAATACGAATTAAAATATCAAGGTCATTCTTCACCGACATATAAAAATCAGTCCTTAAATTAACTTGGAAAAACAAAAAACCCAGAATAACCCAAAGAGTTCTCAGCAACAAGAACCATGCAGGAGGCAACACAATATCTGACTTCAAACTATACTACAGAGCCATAGTAATAAAAAAAAAAACCAGCATGGTATTGGCACAAAAGCAGACACATAGACCAATGGAGCAGAATAGAAGACTCAGAAACAAATCAACACACTTACAGCTAATTTATTTTTGACAAAGGGGCCAAAAACATATACTGGAAAAAAGATAGCCTCTTCGACAAATGGTGTTGACAAAACTGGTTATCCATATACAGAAAAATAGAAATAAACACCACTTTCTCACCCTGCACAAAAGTCAATTCTAGATGGATCAAAGACCTGGAAATTAGACCAGAGACCTTGCAGCTGCTTGAAGAGGGCATAGAACCAACACTACAACACATAGTCATGGGTAAGATCTTCCTCAACAAGACCCCAAAGGCACAAGAAATTAAAACAAGGATCAGTACATGGGACTGCATTAAACTGAAGAGCTTCTGTGCAGCAAAGGAAACTATCAAGATCCTCAACAGAGAGCCAATAGAATGGGAGAAGATTTTTGCCAGCTACTCTTCTGATAAAAGATTAATATCTAGAATATACAGAGAACAGGAAACTCACCACCAATAAAACAAACAACCCAGTCAAAAAATGGGCAAGTGAACTAAATAGACACTTCCTTTCTTTCTGGAACTATAAGATGCTTCAGTTTTATCAGAATTCTCCAGTATTTTCATTCTTCAATTCCCTGTGTCAGTCCTGGAATTAAAAAGAAGAGTCGTGTATTTCATGGGACAAAAGCATGTGGAAACAATGTTCTGAGTGATAGGTGTGCTTATTGCTAATTGGCTGTCAGTGTTTCTGCTCCTTCATATCAAATAGAACTAGAAAATATATATGTATGTGCATATACATACATATGTAGTTATCTTTGTATTATCTGTATTTATAATTCTTCTTTTTAAAAGCCTAAATTAATATCCCTGACTCTAACCCAGCACCACAGAGTTTATTCTGGCCTTGTTCCTTTGGAATTTCTTTTCCAGACCATACTAAAACCTGGCTCTCATTATTGACATACTAGTTTAACCTACCATGCAATCAGAGTAGTTTCACAATTGCTAACACATAATCCAGAGAGAGAAAATTTTAGTATTTGCATATTGTCTTAACAGTATTCATTCAAAGTAATTCCAAATTACTTGTTTTCTCCTTTCTTTCCTTTCTCCTACAGTGTGATTATGTAATTCACTTATAACACAGTGTGATAGTTAATCTAGGTTGTCAACTTGACCTGATCATGACACACACAAGATTATGTGATTTTGGGTGTGTAACAGCAGATTAAACAGAAAGCCCTGCCCTGAATGTAGGCAGCAGGATTCTGATAGGTGCGGACTTAGATAAAAGAGGGAGAAGCCGCATAGAGTGCGTGCAACTCTTTCCGAGGAATACACATCTGCTCTCACCTGAGATTGTAGGCCGCCGGCTTCGCCTTTCTCCAAAGAGCTTCTTGATCTTCTA
>PVJS01006852.1:44063-58451 GCA_004027185.1 Glis glis
GACTGAATTAGTGGTTGCTCCGATCCTAAGACTCCAGCTCTTAGACCGTTCAACCAGCTACTGGTTCCTCTGACTCTCCACGTGCAGTCAGAACCTGGGACTACATTGCTTCAAACTGTAAGCCCATCTGATAAATCCCTTTTTTCAAATATACTCATTCTGTGTATTCTGTTAATCTAGAGAACCCTGTCCAATACACACAGATTGGTTTGTCACAATCAGTTACCCCTCACACACCCCCATATCAGGTTGCTCTTTTTAAAATTTACTCAGCACAATTCACTCTTTATGATATGCAGCTCTACAGATTTATGACAAATTAATATAATTAAATATCCAAAAATCACAGTTTTATACAGACAGTTCCAAGACCCCCCCAAATTACTTTCTATAATCTTTTTGTAGTAAACTACTGCCCTAACTCCTTGAAAACCATCTGTATGTTTTCCATCTCTACAGTTTGCCTTTTCCAGAGTGTCAGGTAAATTAAGCATGAAATATGTAGTCTATTATGTCTGGCTAAGTAAGTGTATTTAAAATGTATACATGTTGTGTGAATTAACAGTTTATTCCTTTGTACTACTGGATGGTATTCCACTAAACAGATGGACCTGTTTGTTTACCCATATAACCACTGAATGGCGATGGAGTCTGGGGTCCTGAAGAAAAGAAAATGTAGGGGCCTCTGATCCCTAGAGCAGTAAACTCAGACAATAGGACTCTTCTCAAAGGGCTCCAAGTTACAACTGCATAAGAATACAATACACTGGGATGTACAACTTCTCTAGAGCCAGCTCACCATGCAGTTCACAGTTTTCTTATCTGTTATGCTCCATGTCTGCAAGATGCTAGTCTTCAGTAGTGGAGCTTACTGGAACTCTCCACTTTTTCACCTAGATCCCTGCCAAAGGAGTTTTCCCCATCCTTCTGCCCTGCCACAATGTTATTGTTTCTGGAGTACTATGTTTCTCCCAGTATTTCATTAATCAAAATTTCTAGGTTTATCCAGGTCTCTTTCTCTCTCCTGTTGATTTCAGTACTCTTCCATGGCCACCCACTTCAACAAGCAACCACACATGTGTTGTTTTGGTCCTATCACCTGAAAAAGCAGGCAAGTACTGGGTACCTCTAATCTACCACCTTGACTCCTCCCACCCTGCCACCCCCATCATTATTCTGAGTAAAAAAAAAAAAACTTTTAATTTAAAGTATTGACTTTCACAATTCAAAAGGTTAATAAATCTAGAAATAACCTTTAAAACAACTCATGCTTCTTGATTTAAAAGTAAAATTGTAAAGCTGCCAATTCTTGGCAAAATAATATGTAAGAATAGAGTTGTTCTTTATTGAGATGGGAAAGACTTCATAAAAAGCAAAGTTTGGGGGTTGGTAGTAATGTAAAAACATAGATAAGCAGCTTGATTTGAAATCTGTTGAATTTGAGATAACTATTATCATGAGCGATATTGAGTAAGTAATTTGAAGTCATAATAACTGGACTGAAGGTTCAAGTTTAGGAATTATAAGTTAAAAAGTCACTCTATGGAACTGAGTGCAGACAAAAAATGCCCATGGTCTGAGTCTGTGAACATTTCAGAATTCAGACATTAGGGCAACAAAGAGGAAAGTGATGAGAAAAACAAAGTAAATGAGAAGCATTTGGTAAAGTAGTATGAATACAAGTAGAGTTTTTAGGGAGAAAGGATTAGTAAATTTATTGATAAATTTCTGTTGAAAACTCAACTGAGATGAAGATTTAAAATAAAAAAATTGTATTTTGTAACATAAAGGGAGCTTGTGACCTTAACAACATTGATTTTGGTATAGTGGTATGTGTTACACCCTGATTGGAATGGGTACATAAAGCAACAACAACAAGATTTAGAGCAAGGACAACTTTTGTAAAGGGATAATAAGTGAGCAAAATGGAACTGAAGAAAAATGAGTTTCCCTATATTAAAATGATAGAAAGGGCATCATTTTCCATTTGCCTATAGGAATAAATTATGAAAGGTGAAACGGATCATATAGGGGGAAATTCAATTCAGTAAATAATTGCGTAGCTAAAAGGAAATAGTATCAGATGTACAAAAGGAAAGGTTTTTGCAGAGAGAGATTAAACAGGAAGCAGACTATTTGCTGAAAGTGTGAATGATTAAGAAGGTATAGCCATTTTGAGAGAACAAAAATATGCAATAGTTACTGAAGAAAGTAGAAGAGAAGATAAACTTGGGAAAACACAACCTTCATTGCAGAACAGCATTAAAGGCTCATTTGAGGTTTCAGGTGAAACATGTTGGGAAGGTAGCTTTCCTCTGACCACATTCACCTGTAGGGACATAAGGTTAGAAGAAGAAACAAATTGAATTACTAGAATTATGGTTTTACCAGAGAATTACAACAAAATGAGAACGTGGCAAGAAATTTGAGGCTATACATGTTAAGTTTTATAATGATAAACCAAAATTAAAGTAACATAAAAAGGTATCAAGGTCACAAAGGACATGGAAATATTTGTAAGTTTAGTGGATTGTGGCATCTGGTCAGGTCAACATGTTGTAAGAGTGAGTACACTTAAGTATATGAGTAAGATGCTTTAAATTGAGATTATATAATATTTGATGCTTAAACAGTCTAAATTGTGACCATGGTTTGAAGAGAGAAATATGCATATATGACAAAAAATCAAGCAAATGAGAACTTGAGATATTAAGAGTTTCAACAACAGTAATATTGAAGAGGATGAAAGTTAAGTCAGGATCCAAATGAGACCAACACCATGTTCATAAAATGATACAGGTAGGCAGATAGATGATGATAGATAGATACACAGATACATAGATAGATGATAGATAGTACAGCCTGATGACTAGTCATTTAAACCAAGGGGAGGAATCAGGGATTAGAGAGAAAGAATGGCTTGGAAACACTGATGAGAATTGAAGAATGAATCCCCCCACACACACACTTCCACAAAGATTGGTATGAATTAACCAGAAACTTTTCAACTGTCATAAGAAAATGTAAAATCAGTACCCCAATATATAGGTGCAAGCAATGAGTACTTCAATGTGATACCTAAAGCTCAGGGAATAATACTAAGTGTTAATAAATGGTATGGCATCAAACTAAAAACCTACTGTTCAGCAAAGGAAAAAATCAAGACATAAAGACAAAGTTTACAGAATAGGATACAATCTTTGCCAGCTACTCATACAGAAGATTAATATCCAGAATATATTTTTTAAAATCCTCAAAATCTTATAACCATAAAAACAAGTAACCCAATCAATAAATGGGCAAATGAACTAAACAGACACTTCTTTAAAGAAAAATACAAATGACCAACAAATATATGAAAAAATGTTCAAAATTTTCAGCAATCAGGAAAATGCAAATAAAAACTACACTGAGATTCCGTCTCCCTCCAGTGAGAATGGCAATCATCAAGAATACAAATAATAATAAATTCTGGTGAGGATATGGGGAAAAGGAAATATTTATACACTGTTGATGGGATAGTAATTTA
Organism: Glis glis; assembly: GCA_004027185.1. Classification (NCBI taxonomy): domain Eukaryota; kingdom Metazoa; phylum Chordata; class Mammalia; order Rodentia; family Gliridae; genus Glis; species Glis glis. The sequence continues at coordinate 47,593 of PVJS01006852.1, forward strand.
GTATGCAGCTATGGAAATCAGTGTGAAGATACCTCAAAAGACTGAGAGTGGAACCATCATATGACCCAGCTACACCATTTTTTAAATACTTTTATTGGTACACTGTAATTATACATTGTAATGAGGGTCAAACTGATGCAAACACATGCACACAGCACTTTGCTTGTTTCCTTCCAGAAACCACCCTACTATTTTTCAGTATTCATCCAAAAGAATTAAAGACAGCATACCTCAGAGATTCATGCATACCCATGTTTATAGCAGTGCAATTCACAATAGCTAAATTATAGAGCCAGCCTAGGTGTCTGTCAATAGGTGAATGGATTAAAAATGATTATATATATATGGTATAGATATATATAGTTATATATATACTATATATATATAGGTATAGATATATACGTATAGTATATATATATATATGTATATACTATACATATATAGTAGTTTAATTCAGCCATAAAGAAGAATGAAATTATGTCATTTGCAGGAAAATGATGGAACTGGAGAGCATTATATTAAGCAAAATAATTCAGACTCAGAAAGTCAATAGTTGTGTGTTTTCTCACATATATTTAATCAGAGAAAAGGAGATGGAGGGGATCTCATAAAAATAAAATGGAGACTAGCAGAGTAGAGGAAGGAAACCTCAAGGTGGGAGGAGGGGGGTAAGGGGGAAGTACTGGAGAATATTGACAAAATTTTGGATGTGCATGTGTAAATATATAACAAGGAATCCCACTTTTATGTAAAATTATAATGCACCAATACAAAATAAAGTTTAAAAGGAGTGGTATGCATCGCTTTAAAGAAAAAACTTGACATTTGCAATGTTCTCAGAAGAAACCTATATTTCAACCAATTAGCTTACTGGGAAGAGAGAAGCTGAGCATGTAATGTAGAAAATTTGCTTAAAATTGACTAGGCCACAAGGCTTTAAGAAAGGGTTTCAGAATTGGAGTGGAGGTTAAGGTTTGGCTGAAATAGCCATTGCCATAATGCATGAAAGTCCTGTCCAAGGGTGACAATGACCAAAGAGTCATGACTGTTCTCAGCAGTTGAACAAGCAAATGAAATCAATCCTATGGTAACCAGGCAGATCAAGTACGGCATATTTCCAGTTTTGTAGAAAATATAGAAAGATATTAAAATCTAAGAATCATTTTATAGAAACAAGTTTGGATTTATTTATGATACATGTGATTATTGCCTTTATGATATATACAATCATGCACTATTTCTACCATCAAAATGTATAAAACTATAAGCAGATAACATCAAAGTGTATATAAAGTGATGCCAGTTATGCTAAAAATATAGTCGGAATAAAATGATACTGTGGCCAATTCAGCATGATATGCCAAGTTATTAATAATAAGTAGTTCTCACTTAGGAGTGGCATCACAAGACAGATATCAAACTTTCCAACTTATGAATTTTTCATGACAATCATTTTTGATGAGAAAAAAAGAGACTGAGAGGGAGGAAGAAAGGGAGAGAAAGAGACAGAGAGGGAGAGACAGACAGAGAAAAAGGTTTTCTGCTTACACACCCTGTAAAATTTCTATTATATATCTATCTGAACATACTGTCAACTTTTTTCACTCAAGCATATTTTTTTAACTACCAATGACATGCCAGATAAATTCTCCTGGGACTGAAAAAAGGGTAGTTTTTAAGATACTCAACATTTTTGCTATATTTGAGCATACATTGTAAATCAGCATTCTCCAAAAGAAACATGCAAGCCTCATATGTAATTTAAATTTTCTAGTAGCCACACAAAAGTTAGGAAAAATGAAATCAGCATTAACAAGATACTTTATTCAAGCCTATATATCCAAAACATTGTAATTTCAATATGTAATCAATATAAATATTATCAATGAAATATTTTACAGTTTTGTATCATCTTTAAAACCTAGTATGTATTACACTTATACACATCTCAATTTGAATGCTAAGTTTTCATCATATATACTTGATCTGCATTTATAATTGATAAATGTACAGTTTTAAAAGGCATATTCACATACACAAGTTTAAGTTTTCTAAGATATTTTTGAAAGGTTTCTAACAACTAACATAAGTAATATCAGAATACACACATATATCCATATTTCCAAATTAATAAAACTGATATCTTTTGTAGAATATTTTTCACTTTGAAGCAAAAGCATATCACTTTCAAAACTGTTTTTTCTAATTAAATGCATCTAGTAATTCATGTCAACTCACTATTTGTGTTCTTCAAAGTGTGCTTGTATCTTTTGAAGCCAATTTACATAATGCTGCCAATTATAATTAAAATATGCATGCTGAATCATGTTGAAAATGTGTAAAAATCATTATTATTGATTTACTTCATGAAAGGATTTCATTTCAGCATAAATTCTACCTCCCTCACTGGATTTGAATAAGCTTTCCTTTTATACTACTACAAATTTCATTATAGTATCAATAAAAATGTAAATCACACACGCTGCCATTTTTGTTTTTGAATATTGAGTATTGACAAGCATTTCTCTTGTTTCAAGAAAGTTTTACATTTAAGTTAACAGTATAAAAAATCCTTATATCATTTGCCCACAACTCAACCAATGAGAATTGGCAAAGAACAGAAGATCATTAAATTCATTATCCTCTGTATCTTTCAACAGGTTTCAGAAACTGGCAATGATGAGCCGGGCGTGGTGGCACGCGTGGTGGCGCACGCTTGTAATCCCAGTACTTTGGGAGGTGGAGACTGGAGGATCCGGGTTCGTGGCCAGCCTCAGCTCTCTCTCTCTCTCTCTCTCTCTCTCAATCTCTCTCTCTACTTAGTGAGGCCCTCCGCAACTTCGTGAGACCCGGTCTCAAAATAAAGTATAAAAAATAGGGCCGGGGGTGTAGCGTGGAGGTAGAACGCCCCTGGGTTCTACCTCCTGGTAGAATCCCTGGTACTGAAAAAAAAAAAAAGAAACTCGCAATGATTCATAGCACCAGTAGGCACACACTGCATAATTTTCACAACTGTATACATTTTATTTTTAATGGAATTGTCTCAGAAAACAGCACAGATATTTTCAACGTATATTATACATAAGAATGAAGCAATAAAGGAAATATCAATTTTATTTCCAATAAATCCAGAATTTTAACCAAACTGAATTAGAACACCCACCATACATGATAATAGAAACTATTTTTCTGTATTTTCTAGCTGAAATTTTTTTCAATTTATGGAAAGGATTAAAAAAATTTCTAAGGTACAATTTTTATTTTTTAGCCTGTTAAACATTAACTTTTTTGTCAACTTGGGTGGCCTCTGAGGAAAAAAAAATGATCCCAAATATTGACTAGACATTATCGTAAAATTAGATGAGTCATCTAATGCTTTTCTCTCTGAACATTTTCAAATTTTGAAAAAGTTGATTAAATTAATAGAAAAATTTTGTGTTCTGAGTCATTGTTTGGTGGCTTAATTCTTTTACTATAGGAACATGTCATGTTTAGTCTTTCCCCATAATTTTGTAATAAAGTTTCAATAACAAATATTTTCCATCTGTCTCTATTAAGTGGCTATCTTTATTGCAATAATCCAAACCATTTAAAAGCATACAGAAATTAAAAATTCAAATCCCCTTAAAATAATTTGAAAATGTTTCATCACATTTAATTATAATTTCAGGCAAGCAATGCTATTGACTCTTTTTGACTATTGTTAGATATTTGCTGAAAATGTTTTCTTATATTTTCTACTATGTTATATTTACTTTTAACACAATTAAAACTTTTTGTGTTTCTGTGATGTAGCACATTGCAATTACCATTCATCGCAATTTTTTATAATTTTTAGTGCATTCTAATTATACATTATAGTAATATTCAAAGTGATACATACATACACACACACTCACTTGGTGTGTTTCCCTCCATATCTCACTACTTCTTCTTCCCTTCCTATACATGTGAGTTAGATTGGTAGTGATACCTTTATATGCCCATAACCATATTTGAACTGTTCCCTTCCTCAATCCTGATTTTTAACCTCCCCATCTCTCTCCCAATCCCTTTCCACTGTTCTATTAATTTCTCTCCTCATTTGACTGAAGTCCTTTTTGCCTCCTATTTTTGTTCTAACTTCCACATGAGAGAAAACATAATACCCTTGATTTCCTGAGACTGGCTAATCTTACTTGGTATACTATTCTCTAGTTCCATCCACTTACCTGCAAATGACATAATTTTGTTCTTTATGGCTAAGTAGAATTCCATTGTGTGTATATGCCACATTTTTGTTATCCATTCACATCTAGGTTGGTTCCATAGTTTGGTTATTGTGGATTGTGCTGCTATGAACATGGTTATGCATGTATCACTATAGTATTATGACTAATTCTTTTGGAAAGATACCAAGTAGTGGTATGGCTGGGTCATATGGTACTTCTATTCCTAGTCTTTTTTTTTTTTTTTTGCGGTACCGGGGATTGAACCCAGGGGCGTTCTACCTCCGTGCTACACCCCCCACCCTATTTTTTTATACTTTATTTTGAAACCGGGTCTCATGAAGTTGCAGAGGGCCTCACTAGGTAGAGAGAGAGAGAGACAGGGAGAGAGAGAGAGAGAGAGAGAGAGAGAGAGAGAGAAAGAGTTGAGGCTGGCTGCGAACCTGGATCCTCCAGTCTCCACCTCCCAAAGTACTGAGATTACAAGTGTGCGCCACCACACCCAGCCTATTCCTAGTCTTTTGGGGAACCATCATATTGATCTCCATAGTGGCTATAGTGATTTACAATCCCACCAACAATGTAGAAGAATTCCTATTTTCCCCTAAATCCTTGCCAGCATTTATTATTGTTTGCATTCTTGATGGTTGTCATTCTAATTGGAGTTAGATGGAATCTCAGGGTAGTTTTGATTTGCATTTCCCTGAAAGCTAATGATGTTGAACATTTTCTCATAAATTTGTTGGCCATTTGTATTTCTCCTTTTGAAAACTGCCTATTCATTTTTTTATCTCTCTTTTTTTTATGGTACCGGGGATTGAACTACACCGCCATCCTTATTTTTTATTCTTTATTTTGAAACAGGTTCTCACTAAGTTGCGGAGGGCCTCATTAAGTAGCCAAGGCAGGCCATGAACCTGTGATCCTCTTGTCTCAGCCTGAGGACTGCCTATTCAATTCAATATCCCATTTTTAATTTGGGGGGAGAGTAGTTTTTTGAGTTCTCTATGTATTCTTGATACTGGCCCTGTATTAGAGGAATAGCTGGCAAAGATTTTCTTTCAATCCGTAGGACATCTTTTCAAACCATTGATAGTATACTTTGCTGTACAGAATCTTAATCTGATAGCATATATTGATTTATAATTTTATTCCTTGAACTTTAGCAGTCTTGTTGAGGAAGTCTCTACCAGGGCCTATATGGTGTAGAGCTGGGTCTATGTTTTCTTCTAGTAATTACAAAGTTTCTGTTTTAATTTCCAGGTCTTTGATTCACCTTGAGTTGACTTTTGATAGGAGACCAATTTCATTCTTCTACATGTCACTATCCAGTTTTCCCAGCACTATGTGTTGAAAGGCTTTTTCCAGTGTATGTTTTTGGCACCTTTGTCAGAAATCAATTGGCAATAAGTGTGTGGCTTTGTCTCTGTATCTTCTATTCTATTCCATTTGTCTATGTGTCTGTTTTTGTGTCAATACCATGCTGTATTTGTTACTATAGCTCTGTAGAATAATTTGAAATCAGGTATTATGACACTTCCAGCATGGTTCTTATTGCTTAGAATTGCTTTGGTTATTCTGGGTCTTTCATATAAATTTGTTAAGATCATTTTTTCCTAGCTCTCTGAAGAATGACATCGGTATTTTAAAAGGGATTGAACTGAATTTATAGATTGTTTTTGGTAGTATGGCCATTTTGACAATATTAATTCTACCTATTTGAGAACATGGGAGGTCTTTCCATCTTCTAAGGTCTTCTTTAATTTCTTTATTGTTCTATAATTTTCATTATAGAGGTATCTTACTCCCTTGGTTAGATTTATTTCTAAGTATTTAGGCTATTGTGAATGGAATTGTTTTCCATATTTCTTTGTCAGTGGATTATGACAGGAATATAGAAATGCTAGTGATTTTTTTATAATTTGATTATATATATATGACTACTCTGTTGAATCTGTTTATTGGCTCCAGAAGTCTTCTGGTTCAGTTTTTAGGTCTTCTAATTAAAGAATTATGTCATATTATAAAAGATAAAATTTCACTTCTTTATCTTTATTCCTTTAATTGTCTTCTCTTGCTGAATTTCTCTGGTTAAGCTTTCAAGAACTGTGTTGAAAAGGAGTGGTGATAGTGGATATCCTTGTATTTTTCCTAATTTTAAAGAAAATATTTTCAGTTTTTCCCCATTAAGCATACTTTTGGCTTTGAGTTTATCATGTGCTGCCTTTATAATGTTGAGGTAAGTTCTTTCTGCAAGGTTGGTTCAATATACATAAGTCAGTAAATGTAATCCATCAAATAAACAAAACCAAGGACACAAACCACATGATCATCTCAATAGATGCAGAGAAAGCATTGGACAAAATCCAACAACTATTTATGTTAAAAACATCATACATTTTTAGCAAAACTTTTTTCTTTATAGTCTTAGTCATATTACACGGTCCTGCAGAATAATGCTTTCATTTTTTATTTAAAATGTGCCTATAGAGTATAAATTAGTACAACCACTATGGAGATCAGTATGGAGATTCTTCAAAACACTAGAAATGGAACCACCACATAACCCATCTATATCACTCCTAGGTATTTATTTTTAAAATTAGTCAGAATATTACAGTAGTCTATGCATATCCATATTTATAGCACCGCAATTCACAATAGCTCAGTTCTGAAAGCAACCTAGGTGTCCAACAGATGAATGGATAAAGAAAATGTGGCATATACACACAGTGGAGTTTTACTGAGCCATAAAGAAGAACAAAATTAGGTCGATTGCAGGAAAATGGATGGAACTAAAGAATATAATGCTGAAATTAGCCAGACTAATCTCATGTAAATTAGGAGAGAGATCATAAAATAGTGGAAGGGAACTGGGAGGGAAGGAGAAGGGGAAGGAAAGTATGTGGAAAGAAAAAGATGAAAAATTTTATGTGTACATATGAATGTTATCACTATAAATCTCTCTTTTTTATAAACTTTTATTGGTGTATTACAGTCTCTTATCATAATGTAGTTCATAGTGATAGTGGCATACATGCACACCATAAATAAGTAGGGAGAAGGGGAGGGAAAGAGGAACTATGAGAAAGGAAACAGACTAAATAATGGTAAAAGCATATATGAATGAATCATTATACATCTCACCATTATGTACAATTATAATACACCAATAAAACAAAAATCAATAGAAATTATTAAACATTAAAACATAGTATATCTATACTTATGTCTAAAATAAGTCATTTAATTTAATTATAATTAAACTATCAAAAATAAGCATAGTCCTACCAAAACAATAACTATCAATTTGAAAAATATTTTACTCTTCATCAGTTTTTAAATTTTAAAATGTGTAACTAATTACATTTTGTTTGAGCAGTCCATAATCATATGTGGCTAATGGGTAATGCAGTTCTAGACATATAATAAAGAGAACATTTACTTTATCATTACATAAACTATATATTATTATCCTAAGCCCTTCCAGGTTCTCCATTTCCGCTTTTGTGCAATTGGGATAATAATATGCTTTAAATTTTATAAGAATATTGCAGCTCTAAAAGAGATGGCATCCTGGAGGTAGTCATAATAATGCTGTTTTTAATCTCTTAGAAATCCTTTGGAAAAGTTTTCATATCCAATATAATACTATGACCTAATCAAAATTGTAGATGTAAGATAAATAAATATAAATAGATAATTTGTGTGGAATTTAATTTGAAGAGGCAAATATAATCTCCAGTTTAGGAAATCTTTTCTTCCCAATACAGTGGTTTTTGTACTTATCATTATTATTTAAAATGAGTAACAATAAATTATTTTTCTCCAACAATTTATAGAAAACTAAAACTAAGAGATAAAAAGGCTAATTTAAAGGTTAGCTATAAATAGGAGTACCACATACCATATACCATGGTGCCACTTCATTTAAATATCTCAATAGCTTTCTTTCTACAGTGAATAATATGATATGGTCTCAATCTTTAAGAAAATCTACAACTTATTATATACTTATTACATGTGATAATTTTGTGTTCACTGAGAAGTGTATGGTTATACTTCAGTTCATTTTTATATTTTATAAACTGCTGGAATTAACTCTTCCTTCATGAAAGACTCTAACATTCCAGTGACACCTTTTCAAACACTTCTGTAGGATAAGCTTGCCAAACATTCCAGAATGTGATCCTGACTCAACATTTTCCTCACTGTAGGAAATAACATATGCTTTAGGAAAAATAATTTCTCTAAGCAAAATAATTTGTCTCAGCTCATCCCCCTCTACTTCCTATCTAGAACCAAATATTTGCTTAAATATTTATTGCCAAGGCATTTGCTAGACACTATTTGGTATAAAGTAAGGAATGAAGAAAACATGCTAAAAACGGTCTTAGATTTTAGAATGTTCATAATATCATGGTTAAAATTGAAATTGTAAATAAATAAAGATGTTCTACATGGAAGTATAATTTTAAAACCCAGGTCAAATTCATTTGGGTGCCAAACAATAAGAATCACCTATCTAGAATGATAGCCAAGAGTGTTGATATATTGTTAATATCACTGGACTCAAGTAGTGGGTAGGATATTCAAGTGTTTGAATGTGAATGTACAAGAGTCAAAGATTACAACAAGTTTCATGTGCATTATGGACATAGTAGACTGTGAAAATAGTAGCTGGTGAAAAGAATTTTATATGGACAATATTGCAGGGGAACTTATTTGGCAGACTAGAGTTTGGTTTTTGCTCAGTTAACAATAATCAGCTTTGACCTGGGTGCTGATGGTGAAGATTGGACAAAAAGGAGATTGCTAAGGAATCATATAACTTGTATTTTAAATTTGAGTTTAGGTCTCTATTATTCTAAATCATTAAAAATTATTAAACTATGTTATAAAACTAATTATTAGAGCACCAAGCAGATTCTACATCTATAAAATCTCAATAAATTAGCAGTACATATAGAAATGGGGCCATTTATTTCATAGTTACTATTTTAGAGATGCTTTTCATATATTATCCCTCTTTGTTGAGGGAACAGATTTTCACAGTAATTAAGTAACTTGCCAAAGCTGTGCAGTTAGTGATTGAGCCAGAGTCTGAGTGTGTCTGATCTCAAGAGTGCAGAACACACAGTCACTATCCCTGAAAGTTAAAGTGATTTTTATATTTTCAACTTGGAAGAGAAACAGATATTTAGATCTGAGAATTAATATAATTGCTATAGGCTCAATGTTTGTGTTCTCACCAAATTCATGTCAAAACCTAATCCCCAGTGTAATAGCATTAGGAGGTAAGGGTTTGGGTGGTGATTAGATCATGAGGGTAGACCCTCATGAATGAGATTGGTGCCCTTATTTGAAGAAAATTAGATGAGAGCTCCCCTTCTGACAAGTGAAGATCTAGTAAGAAGATGTCTTCATGAATCAGAAAGTAGACTCTCAACAGAATTTGCCAGTATCTTGATCCTGGATTTAGCAGCCTCCAGAATTGTAAGAAATAAATTTCTGTGGCAGTGTTATGTTGACACTAGCTATTGTGTTGCAGCAGTCCAAATGGAATGAGAAAATAATCCAGTTCCATTTCTTTTCTTTTCCTGGAAAGACTTTAAGGTTCAGAGAGCTTAAATGATTTTCCAAAGTTGGCAGTTTCCTTAGAACAAACTTATAAAAAATGAACAATTTATGTTATGTAAATGAATGGAGAAAAGAACCTGGTTCCATTTTTATTTTCCTTTTTATCTTTTATTTTTGTTTTTAGCACCTCACATTTTTTAAATAATGCAAAAAACAAATGGTGGCTACATGTATCTTATTAAATGAACACAGGATCAATTAATATGACATATTAGTAATTACATAAATTTATCATAAGTATTTTGAATGCTACAAACAAATGCACAAAGAAAGGAAATTATATACTACACGATTAATTTGGGAATAGTTAAATTTAGCTATAATTTGGGATTTAAGAGCATTTTACACAAGATCATGTAATACTAGAAAATGTATATTTTATCTATTTGCCTTACAGATGTATAAACCAAGAGGAAAGAGGGAAAATTACTTGCCAAGAATTTGATAGCTTGTTAGTGTAAAAGCAATTTCAGAGTCTTTTATAGAAAATTTATGTTTATTTGTACTGTAGAGAAGAAAAAGAAATTGAAAGAAGGGGACACATAGTGACTATAGTTTTGGAGTAGGAATTGGAAAAGTCATAGATTGGCATTAAACTAGAAGAGAAGGCAAATTCAAGAAAATTCCAATGAAAGGAAGATGCAGAATGTGGCTCTTGGATATGAACACCAGCAAAGAAGCTAAATCCTGTTGAGCCAGTGATTACAGAGAAATAGCAAGAAAAAGCAATTGCATTCTTCTCTCCACTGCTTGAATACCTGTGACTCTCCACACCACCCAACCAAACTACCCAGTGAACTCTTGTGGCTACAGCTAAATTCATTGGGACTGAGAAGCTGAAGACCCTTCTTTCAGGGATCCCAGTGGGTACAACTGGCATCATCAATACTGTGAATTTATAAACTATCCCACTGGGAGTCTGTATGACTGCAGGGACTCACATGGCAACAACCAAACTCATGGGGTCTGTGAGTTTGCAGACCATCCCTGCAAAGGTGGGGGCAGGGCTAC